>CAUYLG010005532.1:0-206049 GCA_963573385.1 Cacajao melanocephalus | reverse complement strand
AGCCAGTTGTTCAGTTTCCATGTAGTTGTGTGGTTCTGAGTTAGTTTCTTAATCCTCAGTTCTAATTTGATTGCCCTCTGGTCTGAGAGACTGTTTGTTATGATTTCCATTATTTTGCATTTGCTGAGGAGTGATTTACTTCTAATTATGTGGTCAGTTTTAGAGTAGGTGCAATGTGGTGCCGAGAAGAATGTATATTCTGTGGATTTGGGATGGAGATTTCTGCCAATGTCTATTAGGTCCACTTGGTCCAGATCTAAGTTCAAATCCTGGATATCCTTGTTAATTTTCTGTCTCGTTGATCTGTCTAATATTGACAGTGGAGTGTTAAAGTCTCCCATTATTATTGTGTAGGAGTCCGAGTCTCTTTGTAGGTCGTTAAGAACTTGCTTTTTGTATCTGGGTGCTCCTGTATTGGGTCCATATATATTTAGGATTGTTAGCTCTTATTGTTGCATTGATCCTTTCACCATTATAAAATGCCCTTCTTAGTCTCTTTTGATCTTTGTTGGTTTAAAGTCCATTTTATCAGAGACTAGGATTGCAACTGCTGCTTTTTTTTTTGCTCTCCATTTGCTTGATAAATCTTCCTCCTTCCCTTTATTTTGAGCCTATGTGTGTCCTTGTACATGAGATGGGTTTCCTGGATACAGCACACCAATGGGTCTTGACTTTTTATCCAATTTGTCAGTCTGTGTCTTTTGATAGGGGCATTTAGCCCATTTACATTTAGGGTTAATTTTGTTATGTGTGAATTTGGTCCTGCCATTTTGATGCTAGCTGGATGTTTTGCCCATTAGTTGATGCATTTTTTCATTGTGTTGATGGTCTTTACCATTTGGTACATTTTTGGAGTGGCTGGTACTGGTTGTTCCTTTTTTAGTGCTTCTTTCAGGAGCTCTTGTAAGGCAGGCCTGGTGATGATGAAATCTCTCAGCAATTGCTTATCCATAAAGGATTTTATTTCTCCTTCGCTTATGAAGCTTAGTTTGGCTGGATATGAAATCCTAGGTTGAAAGTTCTTTTCTTTAAGGATGTTCAGTATTGGCCTCGACTCTCTTCTGGCTTGTAGGGTTTCTGCCGAGAGATCCTCTGTGAGTCTGATGGGCTTCCCTTTGTGGGTAACCTGACCTTTTTCCCTGGCTGCCCTTAGCATTTTTTTCCTTCATTTCAACCCTGGTGAATCTGACGATTATGTGGCTTGAGGTTGCTCTTGTTGCAGTATATCTTTGTGGAGTTCTGTGTATTTCCTGGACTTGAATGGTGGCCTGCCTTGCTAGGTTGAGGAAGTTCTCCTGTATAATATCCTGAGGAGTGTTTCCCAGCTTGGATTCATTCTCTCCATCACATTCAGGTACACCTATCAAATGTAGATTAAGTCTTTTCACGTAATCTCATATTTCTTGGTGGCTTTGTTCATTTCTTTTCACTCTTTTTTTTGCTAATCTTGCCTTGTTTTATTTCTTTGAGTTGATCTTGAATCTCTGATATCCTTTCTTTTGCTTGGTCGATTCGGCTATTGAAATTTGTATATGCTTTGCGAAGTTCTCATGCTGTGTTTTTCAGCTCCATCAAGTCATTTATATTCTTCTCTCAGCTGTTAATTCTAGTTAATATTTCATCTGATCTTTTTTCAGAGTTCTTAATTAATTTGCATTGGGTTAGCACATGTTCTTTTAGCTCTGATAAGTTTGTTATTACCCACCTTCTGAAGCCTATTTCTGTCAATTCATCAGATTCATTCTCCATCCAGCTTTGTTCTCTAGGTGGTGAGGAGTTGTGATCCCTTGGAAGAGGAGAGGTGTTCTGGTTTTTGGTGCTTTCATCTTTTTTGCCCTGGTTTCTGCCTGTCTTAGTGGCTTTATCTACCTGTGGTCTTTGTAGTTGGTGACTTTTGGATGTGGTCCCTGAGTGGACGTCCTTTTTGTTGATGTCGAAGCTATTTCTTTCTATTTCTTAGTTTTCCTTCTAACATTTAGGGCCCTCTGCTGTAGGACTGCTAGAGGTCCACTGCAGACTCTGCTTGCCTGGGGATCACCCACGGAGGCTGCAGAACATTAAGAGTTGCTGCCAGTTCCTTCTGTTATCTTCATCCCAGAAGGGTACCCACCAGATGTCGGCCTGAGCTCTCCTTTATGAGGTGTCTCTTTGGGTATACAGGGGTTGGGGAGCTGCTTGAGGAGACAGTCTGTCCCTTATAGGAGCTCAAGTGCTGTGCTGGGAGCTCCATTGTTCCATGCAGAGCTGCTGGGCAGGTACATTTAGGTCTGCTGCTGTGGAACTCATAACCACCTCTTTTCCCAGGTGCTTGTTCTGGGATGGCGGGGCTTTATTTATAAGTTCCTGACGTGTTGCTGTCTTTTTTCATAGATGCCGTGCCCAGCACGGAGATAGTCTAGTCACAGTCTGCCAGCAGAGATGTTGCTGAGCTGCTGCAGACTCTGCGCAACTGCTTTGTGAACTTCCTTGAGGTGTTGTTTATAGAGGTATAGTTAGAATTGCCTCTGTATTGGCGGACTGCCTTGGTAGTGGCGGATGCCCTTCCCCTCACTGAGCTGGACCCTTCCAGGTCCAGCTGTGCTTGCTGCAAAACTCTCAATCCGGAGCGTTTCAGATTGCTTGTTTTGTGAGGGTGGTACCCACTGAGCCAGATCACCTGGCTCCCTGTCTCAGGCCCCTCCCTTTCAGTTGAATGGGCGGCTCTGTCTCCCAGGCATTCCAGGCGCCAGTTGAAACAGCTGCCCAGATTTGTGTGAGTTTCTGCACTCCAACCCGTGGCACTGGCTGAAACAGCCATGCTGGAAATGTGGCACTTTTTGGCCTGGGGATCTCCTGGTCTGTGAGCAGTGAAAACTCATTTGGAAATTTGGTGATCACTCACCCTCTGTGTTGTTCTTGCTGGGAACTGCACTCCAGAGCTGTTCTTATTTGGCCATCTTGGATCCTCCTCCTTTTCTTCTTTTTGTGCTTGCTATAAGATTGAATGAGAGGTAGGTGTGTGAGTGTGTATGTATTTTGGTATTTCATTCATTTCTTTCATTAGCTCTATCTTTTTGTTCCTTTTTTAAAGTGGTTCATCTGTACTTTATAATATTATAATATGCATCTTTCCTGTCTCACAGTATACTTTCAAATACTATTAGACCACTTTAAGTATAAGAACCTTACAATATACTTGCATTCCTCTACTCCCTTTTCATCTTTTGTTCTATATTTGTCATGCATATTATAACCCCCAATACATTATATTTGCTTTGAATAGTCAATGTATTATAAACAGTGCTGTCATGAACTTTATTCTTGATATCTTATTTTGTCTACATTTTATATACCTAGTGAATCTCTCTATTTTTTTGCTACTTTATCTTTTTCTCACTAAGATATGTTAATTGTATTTCACTATCAACTCCATCTTGTTTTGAACCAACAAAAGCCATCTCTGAAGGCCAGTTTGTTTCAATAATTAGATGGCTTTTTGAGGTGTTTTTTCTGTTTTACTCTTTTCATTTATTCACATTTTATGTATCGCATCAAATTAAATAATTCTAATTGTGTTTCTCATTGCATAAGATTAATCATTTCACAAATTAACTCTAGATTAATTTACTTAAAAAATTAAAATTAATGATAAATATATCTGCACTTTAGATCACAATTCTGTGTCCATTTTCAGGATGATTCTGAGCCATTCATTAATTACTGCCCTTAAGAGAACCTTAGTGCTTATTTTAATAGTGCTAGTCATAGACATAGTGGTAACGTAATTGTTACCATTTTATATGAGACTTGGCAGTCTGGCCAGGAACAGTGACTCACACTGATAGTCCCTGTGCTTTAGGAAGCCGAGGCAGGAGGATCACTTGACTCTTAAGAGTTCAAGGCCAGCCTAGGCAACATAGTGAGACCCCGTCTCTACAGAAAATTGTTTAAATTAGCTGGTTGTGGTTTTGTGCCTGTAGTCTTAGCTACTCAGGGGGCTGAGGTCAATGAATTGCTTGAACCCAAGAGTTCAAGGCCAGGGTGAGTTGTGATTGTGCTACTATACTCCAGCCTGGGCAACACAGTGAGACCCTGCATCTAAAATACAGAGAGAGAGAGAGACTCTGCATCTAAAATACATAGCTAGTCCGGGCACGGTGACTCACACCTGTAATCCCAGCATTTTGGGAGGCCGAGGCAGGCAGATCACTTGAGATCATGAGTTTGAGACTATCCTGGCTAACATAGCAATACCTTGTCTCTATTAAAAATACAAAAAAAAAAATACTCAGGTGTGGTAGCATGCGTGTATAATCCCAGCTGGGAGGCTGAAGCAGGAGAATCTCTTGAACCTGGGAGGGAGAAGTTGCAGTGAGCAGAGATCATACCACTGCACTCCAGCCTAGGCAACAAAGTGTGGCTCTATCTCAAAAATAAAAATAAAAATAAATTTAAAAAATAGATAGATAGATAGATAGATAGATCGATTGACCAATCAACCTACCTGTTACTTTACATGACTCTGGTTTCAAAGAGGAAACTAAAGACACACCTAAACAGGAATGTCCAATCGTTTGCTTCCCTTGCCACAGTGGAAGAATAATTGTCTTGGCCACAGTAAAATATACTAATACTAATGATAGCTGATGAGGAAACACACACACACACACACACACACACACACACACACACCCCTCATATGTTTTAAGAAAATGTATGAATTTGTGTTAGGGTGCATTCAAAGCTGTCCTGGGCTACATGTGACCCGCAGACCATGGGATGGACAAGCTGGATCTACCACATTGAGTTACCCCTTTTTAACTACGAAAAATATGCTACGAATACTATCATTGCCATAATAATTCCTGCTGGTCTCTAGTTTCTCACTGTCCCATGTTCACATGGATACCTTGCAGGAAAGAGTTAACATAGTAGGCCTGAGACTGCTGTTCTTTAAAGGGCCTGCTTAGAGAGATTGCCCATTGGTTGACATCTGGAAACTTGAGTTTTAGAAAGATTTCAACTTTTCCTCATAAGAGTGGTTTACTTAATCTTCTCTGGAGGAAGGGTTTGAGAAAGAGATTCAAGGTAATTTATCTAGTTCTCAGTGGGCAAGGAACCTGTTCAGAAAATAGTTAACATTGTAGTCCTGAGACTGCTGTCCCTAAAAAAGGCTGCTTGCATGGTTAGCTCTTCACTAGCATGGGAACTTAGGATTTGATGAGGATTCCCACCGTGCCCTAACTGGTAAGGTAGTTTACTGTGCCTAAATTGTTTGGGCAAACAATATGGTTTATGCTGAAAGCCTGGTTTCCTTCTGGGAGTCTGGAATTTTGGTATGTCCTAGGCAGACGGTCTCTACATACCAGCTCTCAATAAAAACTCTGGATATAAGTCCTCTAATAAGCTTCCTTGGTAGATAACATTTCACATATTTTGTCATAATTCACTGCTGAAGGAATTGTGTCCTGTGTGACTCTACTGGGAAAGGACTCTTAGAAGCTTAGATCTGGTTACCTCTGGTCTTTGACCTATGTACCTTTTCTCTCTGCTGATTTTATTGGTGTCCTTCTGCTGTAATAAATTTTAGGCATGAGTAAAACTATAGGCTAACTCTTACGAAATTTCTTAGCAAATATCCCAATCTAGAGGAGATCTTGGGGACCCCCAACGCAGATACTGTGGCTCCGGGTTAAGTCATTTTATGCATTTTGGAAAATGAATGCATAATGAGATTTTAAAATTATGTTTGTATAATAGTTTTTATAGGAAAGTACAAATGAAATTACATTCACCTTTCTTTCACTTTAGAGAGGTAACTGAAGTTCGTGAAGTCACCAGAAAATCAGTCCCTCGTAATTCCTTAGAAAGTGCTGAGTACCTTAAAGTCATAACTGGTTTATTAAATGCGAAAGACTTTCGTGATCGTATTAATGGGATTAAGCAGCTTTTATCAGATACTGAAAATAATCAAGAGCTTGTTGTTGGAAACATTGTGAAGGTAAGGACTTGTCAAAATTAATTTTCAGGCCAGGTATGGTGGCTCATGCCTGTAATCCAAGCACTTTGAGAAGCCAAGGTGGAAAGATCTCTTGAGGCTAGGAGTTCAACATTCAAGTCCAGCCCATAGCAAGACCCTGTCTCTATAAAAAAGAAAATAAAAATGTATTTTTATCTGAAATCTATATCAAATAAAGTTCATCAGTTTAAAAAATTGACCTACATCTTAGTGTTTTATATACTCTCTATATATACATATACACAAATTATGCAAATTTAAAATGGAATTTAATTAATAAATTACTATTATATGTATAATATATATTATTTTAAAGTGTTAAAATAAGCTTAGTGAAGAGAATGGATTGCCTGTGTTTTGCTATGTTAAAAGCATACTAGAACAACTCAAAGTAACTGAAACAAAATAAGAAGATAGCTATTTATTAGTCTGAATCCTACCACAAATGGTAAGCTCCTTGAAACTTCTGTATTCTCAGAGCTCTCAGAAGATGTCATTCAGTAAATATATGTTGAATTAATAAATGTTTTTTTAAAAAACAAAGACAAATAGACTTGATATTGCTTTAGAACAGATATTAAAACTTTTCATATGTGGGTTAGAAATCTCTATATACTGATTTATGTACCTATTTTTAGGAAGACAATAAGCAAAAGAAAGGGAAATATTAATAAATTTTCATCATATCAGAGCATAGATTATTTTTGGTTCATCAGAATTTAGTTGTTAATTTTATTAGTAATTTATTAATTAAATTTCACTTTAAATTTGTATAATGTGCATTATACTTGGCAAACATACCATAACTACTCTTCACTTCTAGTGGTATTGTCTCAGTTTTCGGAAGAAAAGTACCATATTACGGTGTCATGAGAGCCAGAAAGTTATATTTTCTGGTATCTACTGAGTAAAAATAAATCTCTTGGGAAGATTATTCTTAACATGAAAAATGATAAATAAGTATTGGAAATTATTAGTGAATAGTCTCAGCTCATAGAGAAGTCTTCACTCATCTGACATGATTAAAGAATTGTTTAGCATTCACTTCATTATATTTTATGAAAGTTAAGGATTCTGAAGAGCAAGGAATTATTGTTAAAGTTATCAGGTTAGGAGATAATAATACAAATGTAACTCTGAAATTGCATCTAAAATTTTTGTAATAAACCTAAACTGAAACTAGGTTAAATCTCCACAGTAAAACTTATCATGTCTACTTCTAGTGTGAAAAGAGATAAAAACAGAAACTTTTCTTAAGTTCTTAGAGTTACCTAAGCTAACCTGCACCTTCCAGAAAACAGGATGTTTATCATATTTACAGTCAGTCAGTCATCTGCCTGCTGAGCCACATTTTTCAACCTTTATCAGGTTGTCTTTTGGAGTGATTTTTGAGGCTTTCTCTTTTTGTTACAAGAAGATTTAACACTTAGATTTAGTATCTAAAATTTTATAAAGTTCCTGTTATACAAGTTCAGGCAAAATAGGATGTTGAGTATGTATTTAAACTGAGTAAAGTATAAGAAATATTATGAAATGTCAAGAGAATTATAAATACAGTAGCTATAAATGTTTTATTTAAATATTTTACCAATTTACTTTCAGATTTTTGATGCTTTTAAATCTCGACTTCATGATTCTAATAGTAAAGTAAATCTGGTGGCTCTGGAAACAATGCACAAAATGATTCCTTTACTTAGAGACCACTTATCTCCTATAATCAACATGCTAATTCCAGCAATAGTGGATAACAATCTGAATTCCAAGAATCCAGGCATCTACACTGCTGCTACGAATGTTGTGCAGGCACTGAGTCAGCATGTAGGTAAGAAATCTTACTTTGGCACTCAAATTATTTTGACTTTCTTTTTATGTTTTTGTAATGCTGAAATCCTAGTTATTCAGGTTTTAAAATTTAATATTATCATAAAAGTTTCTATTTTCTCAATAGTTTTAAGATTACTTTTAGTGATTAAATTCCGTTCAATTAAATTGACTTTCTTTTCCTATATCTTTGACTTTTATTTCTGTTTCTGCCTCAACCTCACATCTGATACAAAAGTAACTCAATACTTTGGCATGAGATGATGCAGAAATAAAGAAAAAATACAAAAATAAGAAAATAATAAATTAACTCAAAATGGATCATAGATTTAAATGTACAACTTAAATGTAAAACTTTTAGAAGATAATGTGAGAAAATCTTAGAACTTGGTGAAAAGTTTTACATATGGCACTAAAAGCATGATCCTGTAATCCCAGCCTTTGGGAGGCCGAGGTGGACAGATCATCTGAAATCGGGAGCTTGAGACCAGCTTGGCCAACATGGTGAAACCCTGTCTCTACTAAAAATACAAAAATTAGCTGGGTGTGGTGGCGCACTCCTGTAATCCCAGCTACTCCGGAAGCTGAGGCAGGAGAATCACTTGAACCCAGGAGGCAGAGGTTGCAGTGTGCCAAGATTGCACCACTGCACTGCAGCCTGGGCAACAGAGTAAGACTTTGTATCAATCAATCAATCAATCAATCAATGGATAAAGAGATAAGCTACAGACTGGGAAAAATATTTTCAAACCACATATTACAAAGAAGTCATATCTAGAATATATAAAGAAATCTCAAAGCTCAACATCAAAGAAACAATCAAATAAGAAAATAGACAAAAGATCTGAAGAAATATTTAAACCATGAGGCTATATGGATGGAAAATAAGGGAGGATATATGACTGGCTAAATAAGCATGTGAAAAGATGTTCAGCATCACTAGCCATCTGGGAAATGCATATGCAAGTGAAGGCCATGATCACCACACAAGTATTAAAACAGCCAAAATAAAAAATAGTGGGCTGGGCGCGGTGGCTCAAACCTGTAATCCCAGAACTTTGGGAGGCCGAGGCAGGTGGATCACGAGGTTAAGAGATCGAGACTATCCTGGCCAACATGGTGAAACCCCGTCTCTACTAAAAATACAAAAAAAATTAGCTGGGCATAATGGCGTGCGCCTGTAGTCCCAGCTACTCGGGAGGCTGAGGCAGGAGAATTGCTTGAGCCCAGGAGGCAGAGGTTGCAGTGAGCCAAGATTGTGCCACTGCACTCCAGCCTGGCGCCTGGCAACAAAGTGAGACTCTGTCTCAAAAAGAAAAAAAAAATAGTGACATTACAAAATGCTGACAAGATTACAGAGAAACTACGTCTCATACACTGCTAAATATACCATGGAATACTACTTAATAAAAAAGAACTATTAAGAACATGCGACAATTTGCTATAAAAACATTATTCATCATCATCAAGTGGAATTTATCCCAGGGATGCAAGAATGGTTTAACATATGCAAATTAATGGTTCTTAAGTATTTTTCATCAGGTTTTAGTACAATATCATAAACTTTAGTGACACCATCAGACCTATATGAAGTGCCACTAGTGATGCTGGAAGTGCTCCCAATAAGCAGGGGAAAGTCATGACATGATAAATTTGAATTGCTTGATATCTGAGTAGCTTGAGGTCTGCAGCTATGGTCGCCTACTATTTCAGTCAGATGACTAATCTTGTAAACAGATGACAAAAATTTACATTATTGACAAATATAATACTGTAAATGTATTTTTCTTCTCTTTCCTAATATGATTTTCTTTTTTCTAGCTTACTTTGTTTTAAGAATACAGTATATTATACATATAACACCCCAAATATGTGTTCACTGACAGTTACTATTGATAAGGTTTCTGATCAACAGTAAGTTATTAGTAGTTAAGTTTTGGGAGTGTGAAAAGTTAAACATGGATTTTCAACTGTACAGGGGTTGGCCCCTCTAACCCCCGTGTTGTCCAAGGGTCAATTGTAGTTATTTAAGATGAAACCTTTGGGTGGAAGGTACACAGGACCTCTATATAATCTTTGTAACTTTCTCTGTATCTATTATTATTTCAAAATTAAAACTTAAATTCAGTAAATGTAAAAACTGCTTCCCTTTTTCTGTTTTTTGATAAAACTATGCTACCATTTGGAATAAGATGACTAGGAGATTAAAGCACTTTTTTTGTTTGTTTTAAATACCACTTGATAGCTCCTTTAAAACTTTGTGAGGTATTTTTAGTTCTCATTGGCTTTAAGAATAGTACTCTTTTAAGACTGTGTTTGGTTTGGTTTTTCTTTTTTTTGAGACAGAGTGTCACTGCCACCCAGGCTGGGGTGCAGTGGCGCAATCATAGCTCACTGCAGCCTTGGACTCCTGGGCTCAAATGATCCTCTTACCTAGGCCTCCCAAGAAGCTGGAATTAAAGGTGCTAGACAGCATGCCTGGCCTGTTAAGGTTTTATAGAAAATTTTAAATAGTGATTAACTATGTAGATTTTAAAAGTGTCACACATTTGCATCCTAGAAATGAATTTTGTTCTGTTCAGTGCTATGTAATGGAAAATAAGAGCTCATTATTCTTTAAACATATGTCTCTGTGTTCTTTTTGTTTAGACAATTACTTACTTCTACAGCCATTTTGCACAAAGGCTCAGTTTTTAAATGGAAAAGCAAAACAGGATATGACGGAAAAGCTTGCTGGTAAATATTTTGTAATTTCTAACGAAATATTTTTTTAGCTAAAAATAAACTGATAAACTATTTCAATTTAATTTTAGGGTAGCTACCAACTTAATATACCCACAAAGTAGAAATAAATTGTGTAATGATCCACAAAAGAACTTTTTAATATTTTTATCCCAACAATTTTCTTCAAAGAATTTTATCCCTTTTTTTCCAGTAAATGTTCAGTCTTCCTATTAGTGTAACCAAATGCAGGTTCAGCCGATCGCCACTTGCAAAATTGAATTACAAGGATGAGGTGCAGTGGAAGGAAAGTGACTTTATTTTCCAAAGTTAGCAGTTGGCAGATGGTTCAGTCTCCTGCCTTAACAAAACTGCTTCAGAATTTTCAGGCAAAATGCTAGGGTTTAAGAAGGAGAAGTTTTGCATGGAGGGCATGCAGTGGGCCAGGCAGTACAGTTGTACATGATTTGTTCCTATGACTTATCTTGAGTTATTGCCCCATATGGTGAATGGGCTAGTGCTGTCTCAGGCTAGACTGGGTTGGTAAATTAGCACCACAGTCTGAGGTAATCTCCTGGTGGGGGAGAATTCCATAGGCACCTGAATTGTCTCAAGATGCAGATTCATTCCCTGGAAACTCTTTTTTGACAGGGAGTCTTGCTGTGTTGCATAGGCGAGAGTGCAGGGGTAAGACCTTGGCTCACTGCAACCGCTGCCTTCTGGGTTCAAGTGATTCCCCTGCCTCAGCATCCCGAGTAGCTGGGACTACAGGTGCCTGCCACCATGCCCAGCTAATTTTTGTATTTTTAGTAGAGACAGGTTTTCACCATGTTGGCGAGGCTGGTCCTGAACTTCTGACCTCAAGTGATCCCCCTGCCTCAGCCTCGCAAAATGCTAGGATTACAGGCCCGAGCCACCATGCCCAGCCCGGTCTCTGGAACTTCTAAGCAAACATAATTAGATAGGCTAGCAATGCAAAGGAATGTCTAGCAGAAAGGAGGAGAGCAGAGTTTATTATTTCATTACTAAAATGTTAATACAAAGGGCCACAAAAGAAGAAGAAAAAAACCCTTAAAAATAGGGTATTTGGTTACATTTGTAGAAATAATACAGAAAAGACATTAAAATCAAATTTTGATTCTTACAGAAAACTGCTATTTCAAAATCATGTTTGATAAAAGGTCCATGGGTTACAAATATGTACATTTTTGTTTCACTGCATTTGGAAAACATCAAGATGAATTTGGGTTCATTTTCTCTCTTTACTGTTTTACCTGAACTAATTGTTCTATATGGGAGTCTAATATCATACTTGAAGATCCCAATCTTTGAGAGGAAGGTTTCTTATATTACTTCTTTTAAGAAGCCTAACTTTTTAGGACAAATGGCATAGGAAGAAGCTTAGTATATTTTAGTTGCTTTTTATTTAGCAGAGCTTGGGCCTATTTATTTAAAAAAAAAAAAAGTTCTCACTGTTTTTTATGTTTCAGATATTGTTATGGAACTTTATCAAAGGAAGCCGCATGCCACAGAACAGAAAGTATTGGTTGTTTTATGGCATCTTTTAGGAAATATGACAAATAGTGGCTCTCTGCCTGGAGCTGGAGGAAATATACGAACAGCCACAGCTAAATTATCAAAAGCACTCTTTGCACAGATGGGTCAGAATCTGTTAAATCAGGCTGCATCTCAACCACCACATATCAAAAAGAGTTTAGAGGAATTGCTCGATATGACAATTTTAAATGAATTATGAATCTTTGATAAAATATGGTATGATGAACAAAAGTGTTTACATGATGACAAATGGAACTTTCTAAAAGTTACATTATCAGTGCCTGTAGTTTACATCCAGTAAATTAAGTCAATGGCTATTTTTATTTGCAGCCTGTGAGTACACAGCTGTCCTATATCAACCCTACCACTTGTACTCATCACATAAAAACCTAAAGTATATCATTCATAAATGAGAATTCATGAAATCTGAGGCACGTGGGATGAATTCAATTTTAATATTTTTGAGAAAAGTCCTGCTCATTTGCACTATTCTATACAAACTACAATTTGTTGCCCTATATATACAATTAGAATTGTAATTTAAAATACACTTTTTATTATGTAATCATGTTCTGCTATGTCTCATTACTCAGCCTTATTTTATAACGTGGAAGTCATTGAACTATGTTATCACAAAGTAAGTTTTGTATATTATTTGTGAAAAACATGTATTTCTGAATCAGTCCACTAATATGATTGTGCAGTATTGGCTTGCTTTTGCTGCTGTGTTAATATATTTGCTTAACTTTTGGGTTTAATTATCTACACAATTGTGAAATTTAACAAGTTATAATAAAGCATGACAACCAAAGTTTTAGAAAACATTAAACATTTTAAATGCACGTTTAAAATACGTGTTGAATGTAACCTCCCTATTTTTGTGTGCAAACACTAAATTTTATTTCTTTATGTTTTCACATTTATAAAGGTGTTATTTTGCTGCCCAGTTGTGTAATTCTCAAAAATAGTGCCAGGTCTTCTATAGCTTTTTTCAGAATTCTTGGGCTTACAAGTACTGTATGCATCTTTAAAAAGAAAAGGAGTGTTATAAAATAAAAGGATTTATTTCTGTAGATGTGTGAGAGATGTTCTATTTTTCTAACTTCCGTACATGATAAAATGGAAAAAAGTATATATATATATATATATATATATATATATATATATGTATATATGTAGTATTAACCTATCACTTTCACTTGATCTACTCGTTATGATATTGACCTACAAGTAAACCTGGGTTATCATTCTAACTTTGTAGGAAATTAGCTGTGTGACCTTGGACAAGTCACTTGCTGGGTCTGGGCCTCAGTTTCCTCATCTCTAAAATGTAAGAGCGCTGGGCATGGTGGCTCACGCCTGTAATCCCAGCACTTTGGGAGGCTGAGGTGGGCAGATCACTTGAGGTCAAGAGTTTGAGTCCAGCCTGGCCAACATGGTGAAACCCCATCTTTAAAAAAAAAAATAAATAAATAAAATGTAAGAGCTAGACTAGATGATTTTTAAGGTGTTATCCTATTCTAAAATTCTGTGATTCTATGTTCATTCTTTTTTACTTCTGAGTCACTGACCAGTTTTCAGTTTTCTAACGTATATGGCTGCCTTTTTTTTTTTGAGATGGAGTCTCTCTCTGTTGCCCAGGCTGGAGTGCAGTGGTGCCATCTCGGCTCACTGCAACCTCTGCCTCCCAGGTTCAAGTGATTCTCCTGCCTCAGCCTCCTGAGTAGCGGGGACTACAGGTGCCACCACACCAAGCTAATTTTTTGAAGTTTTAGTAGAGACAGAATTTCACCTTGTTATCCAGGACGGTCTTGATCTCGTGACCTTGTGATCTGCTCGTCATGGCCTCCCAAAGTGCTAGGATTACAGGTATGAGCACTGTGCCCAGCCTGGCTGTTTAAAATTGTGATTTTTAAAAAATTTACTCTTAGCTTCTGAGAAAAAACGAAAAAAGGCAAGCAGGTTGCTTCTATTTCAAGCTAAGCTAGAAGAAGAGTAAAGAATTGGCTACTTTTGAAGGTGGGGGGGTGGGCGGAAAAAAAATACCAAATGCTGTAGTTTAGAGGGTGGTACGTTCTAAAAAACAATGTTTAAAGTCATGGGATCTCTGAAACAGAACAAAGAAATCAGACAAATGGGGGGATGTTATTTATTAATGTATTTCTTCCATTTGCCCCTCCAGATCACCGTCCTTCCTATCCACCCTGCTCCATTCTTTGGAGATTGACCCTTATAGACCATATTAATTGGTATAATATCTTTTTCTTCCCGAAGCTTATAAGTGTGACACACAATTTTTAAAAAGTCAACTAAAGCTAAATCAAATTTTTTTTCTTTGAGATGAAATCTCCCTCTGTCACCCAGGCTGACGTACAGTGGCATGATCTCGGCTCACTACAACCTCCACCTCCCAGGCTCAAGTGATTCTCCTGCCTCAGCCTCCTGAGTATTTGGGATTACAGGCTTATGCCACCATACCCAGATAATTTTTGTATTTTTAGTAGAGATGGGGTTTCACCACATTGGTCAGGCTGATCTCGAACTCCTGACCTTCTGATCTGTCTGCCTCTGCCTCCCAAAGTGCTGAGATTACAGGCGTGAGCCATCGTGCCCAGCCAGCTAAATCAATTTTTAAGATAATGTATGTTTCTGCCAGTGGGGATCACATTTTAGACAGAGAAGAGCCCATGTAAAGGTTTAGACACATAAAAGCACTGTGGGAACAGTAGGTTCTTTGGAGTTATGGGGAGGCAGAAACAGTGAGAAGGCTGGCATGATTATGAAACACTATTTTCCATTCTAAAAGTTTAGGTTTTTAAGCAGGGAACTGAGAGCAATAGCACTGGCTTGAAAGGTGAAATGTAAAAACTAGATAAAGAAAAACAATGAATCCACAGTGAATAAAGTTGAAGAAGCAAGTAGATTTTTACAAAATGGCTATTTGAGTGAATGATGTCTCAGAGATAATCTTATTTACTGATGAAAAGTTGAGGCCACCTTAGGAAAGGCCAAAGAACCAGAAAAGGAGTGACGGTCTTGCCAGTCACTGTGTAACAGTGCCAGCAGGAAACTCTGGCCTGTCTTACCAACATACCACTCCCTTGACTATTATTCCCATAGGAAACATTTTTAAAGTGCTGTTTAAACCTTTAAAAAAAAAAAAAAAAACCTGGCCACACTGTCAGATAATTCAAAAAAGTTAGCTTGGAGTGTTGAAGAGGCAGATGGAAAGGGAAAGCTACAACTAGATGCAGTTTGATGAAAGTAAAAGGTAGACAAAAGACTGAATTTGCTATTTGGAAGGAAAGGTGCTGGTGACAGGAAAGATCGTCTTGCAGATAATTATTTCCAGAGGAGACAGATACCAGATGAGGAACTTGGAGCCCAGTAGTAATACTACTCCACCTTGAATAAGAGAGTACATGGTAAATGATGGGTGAATGCAGGGGCACAAGTGTAACAAAATCTTAATGAGAGAGAGGTCAGATTTGAAAGAAATTTTTTTCTTAAAGTGGAGATGGCTGAAAGAAATTTTTTTTATTAAGGTGAAGATGGCGGTACAACTGAAGAGGACTGCTAAGATTGTCAACATACAGCTCAATTTGTCCAGATAATAACATATCCCTTTAAAGTTTTTTTTTGTTTGTTTGTTTTTTGTTTTGTTTTTTGCTTGGCCAAACTTTAGTCAGGCTTCTGCATCTTCTCCTAAGCTCTTCTGTACACTTTTTGGGTAAAATCCAGTTTTAGCAAAGAAGTGCTAAGTTAGCAATAAACCACTGTCCTTGATAGCTGATCATCCTCAATATCTGCTCAGGTTCCTCAGCCTCCACCGTCCCCAGATGGTGTCTGATTGATTATCTTGCCCTGTCTTCAGCAAAAATCCTATTAGGTGGGTTTAGCCAAAATTCCCCTCACGCTGTTTCCTCTCAGTAATTTTCCATTCACTTTACACTTCTCCTTGGCTACAAATCTCCACTTGCCCATGCTGTACCAGTATCTCTTCCCAACTCATAAGTCTCCATGACAGTCAGTGGTCCCTATACCTACTGCGATGGTCCTGAATAAAGTCCTCGTGTGTGTGTGTTTGTGTTTGAGATGGAGTTTCTCTCGTTACCCAGGCTGGAGTGCAATGGCGCCATCTCGGCTCACGGCAACCTCCGCCTCCTGGGTTCAAGCAATTCTCCTGCCTCAGCCTCCCGAGTAGCTGGGACTACAGGCGCGCGCCACCATGCCCAGCTAATTTTTGTATTTTTAGTAGAGCCGGGGTTTCATCATGTTGACCAGGATGGTCTCGATCTCTTGACCTCATGATCCACCCGCCTTGGCCTCCCAAAGTGCTGGGATTACAGGCGTGAGCCGCCGCGCCCGGCCTCTTTTTGTGTTTTAACAAGTGTCACTAAGTACTTTTTTCTTTAACAATAGCACGTTCTCCAAACCCCTAAGTCCACAGTTGCTTATTTTTCAGGAAACGAGTGGGCCCAGGGTCTATACTATGTTGAGATCTCTGGGTTTAACGCTGAATTTCTGCCCGTTTTTAGGTAAATTTTTTAGTGTGAAAGCTTCAACAATTGTTGGGAAAACCTTAGATTTGTCCCCAAAAATGACATTTTACCTTTTTTGGAGGTGAGGCATCAGGGCTCTGTGTTTCAGATCAGGCGTGTGAAAGGCCCTAAAACAGCCTTCTTTCCTTTGGGAAGTCCCTACCACAAGAAAAAGCAGGTGGGAGCGGCGGTCCCCGCCCTCGCTGGAGGCGGGGCGGGGCTGCAGGGCGGGGCTGATTCCAGGGAGGGCCAGGCCTGCGCGCTGCGGACTCACGTGACGTTTTCGCCTCCCGGGACACCGACGCATGCGCATCGTGCTCTGGACCAGGCGGCCGTGGCGCGGGTGTCGGCTGCTGTGGTGGCTGTGGGGACTGAGGCGGTGTAGTACGTTCTTCGGCTAGGGTCGTCCCAGGCTTCGGCTCATGGCATCGAGTGGCATCCTTCATAAGGTCTGCTGGGGCGGCCTGCTTGAAATTAGCTGGGGGCGGAGGGTGGTACTTGGGACAGAAAGGAGCCTGACGGGTTTCAGGCCGCACTGGGGCCGCGGCCTCCCTCTCCCGCCCTGTTTGAGGCCTGGCTCGGACTCAGCGCCCAGCTGTCCATTCCTTTCTCCTTCCCACCTGTTGGGTGGAGCGGTGCAAGGTATTTTTTTCTTAGACCACACGTTTCACTTGAGGGGTCATTAGGTAGGGTGGGGAAGTGTTGGGCCTCCTTCGCCTGGATTTAGGAAGAGATTTCGGGGTGATTCTAAAGCTCTTGCTTCCCCCGGAGCTGGAACATAGTGAGGCTGGGATGTGGAAGTGGAAGGAGCACATTCGCAGCCGCCAGAGGATTTGGAAGATACAATATGCATTCTATTACTAAGGCATTTGAACGCCTTGTAGGGCGCGTTCTGCCGTCTGACTACATGAGCAACACTTCAGCGACCCTAAGTCACAGCACCCTAAGCTTTTGGCAGGATAGGGTAGAACAGAAAAAACAGACATCAAGTGTCTTGGTAAGATATTTTAAGGGAATTTGTTTAAGAATGTTCGACTTTGGTGATTAGAGACCAGCACTGGTATTTTTCTCTAAAATCACATCTTTATGTTAATTAATTCTTGAAGTTAATAACTAATACTCTTCAGTGTATTATTGATGATGCCATAATACCTTGTAAATTTATGCCGATTCAAATGTTATTGTTTTGTGTGATACTCGTATGGCCTTCTGTTCGAGGGCTTCAGATTATTTCTTTAGCAACTGATTTAATCTGTTTAGAAATAAAATTTGCTGCTACTGAGAAAGTGTGAGACTTGAGAAACCAGGTTTTGGACGGGGAAGTATAAAGCTCATGTTGGAACTTAAGTGTTTTTGACTTTATGGGAGCTTAAATGGAGTGAAAAGAACAAGCGTCTACTGTCAGATTTCCCTCCTCCCTCTAGATTTATAACCTCATTCTACAGTTGCAGAAGTTGGAACTTTGCACTGTTCACTCTCTAGCAGGGATAAAGTAATGGAAAGGAGTTCTGTTAAAGAAGACTAGTGCTTAGATTGTGAACTCTGGTAGGGGTTGAGCATAGATGGCTAAAAGTAGATGGTAGGAGACACTATTTGTTTAAAGTCTCAGAATATTTTTACTCGCTTATCTTATTGAATAAGAAAGACTGTGTTTCAAAGTCAAATGATAAAAATTTTGTGTGCTGTTTTCTGTGGTATGTTTTAACAATTCTCCGGAAGATAGGACTTTTTTTAAAAAAAATTGAAAGCCAAAGGAGGAAGAAAGTAGTATAGTTCCAGCCAAATGGTAAGTTTTCCAAAGATCCGAAGATGATGGAGACATTTATGTAAATACGTATGCAAAGTCTAGTTTCTAGAACACAGTGTTTAATATGTGGAGACTTTAAAAAGTCAGCCTGTGACTGCTTAGCCTACTTTGCCCCTAAAAACAGCCGCCAAAACCGTTGGTTATAATAGCCTCTTTTCTTCTTACATCCTAAATCTCCAGATTGCCTTATTTGTGAATGAGACACAAAGTGATTTGTATATTGCAAGGCTACTTGATTTGCTCTACCCAAAACTCCTTTCAGTCTTTAGTGATGACTTCAGATTTTTATATATTGCTCTGTTTGTGAAAAAGAATAGTCAGTAGTATAATTTTTAAGTACCTCTACAGGAATAAGGGGCATATAGATAATGAAAAAAATAAGGTATTAGGTCAAATGTCCCATTTTTAATTAAGTGTTGGTAATTGAAATCGTCCTTCAAAAGACCTTTTAAATTTTAAGATGGCATAATTGCCACTGAAATGTTTAAGGTACGTCATAACTATACAAAACGTGAAAGGTATGATAAATGTATTTTTTATATACTGCATAATCACTTTATGTCTCCTTTTATACTCGTGTACTTTGTGCCTATCATATGATTTTATAATAAAGTGTAATGTAGTGAAAAGGAATCAACTGGTTTGGTGAGTTGAAAAAAGGAAGACTTTTCTTAGTCTGGGGGAACAGCTTGTGTCAGGGTGTGGAAAGGAAGAATCTAAGGGGTTCTGGAAATGGCAATGAGGAGGAGTATTTTAAGATTAATACTTTTGGAAAGTTAAGTTGGGACTGGATATATCATTCAGAGATGTTATGCTGTTACATAGCAAGTATTATTTAAGGTTCTAGGGGGACAGCAGTGAACAAAACTGATAAGGCCTCTTTCTCAATGAATTTATTTTTTTTCCTTTTACTCCTGTTGAGCTGTCATCAGGGAATTTAATTTTCAAGTAATATTAGTTTATTTGTAGCAATAGTGCAGCAGTGTTCCTCAAAAATTTTTACTGCAGTCCACAATAAGATGTTCATGGACATCACTAACTCAGTAAACAGTTAATTTGTGTGTGCTTCAACAATATGCCCTTAATGTGTGCATGCACTCTGGTATATATATTTTTCTATATTTAAAAAATAAGGACCGGGTATGGTGACTCATGCCTGTAATCCCAGCACTTTGGGAGGCCGAGGCAGGCAGATCATTAGGTCAAGAGATAGAGACCATTCTGGTCAACATGGTGAAACCCTGTCTCTACTAAAAATACAAAAATTTGCTGGGTGTGGTGGTGCACACCTGTAGTCCCAGCTACTCAGGAGGCTGAGGCAGGAGAACTACTTGAACCCAGGAGGCAGAGGTTGCAGTGAGTCTAGATTGTGCCACTGGTGACAGAGCAAGACTCCGTCTCAAAAAAAATAAAAAGAGAAGCTGGTTTGAAGCAATCCGCAATCTGAAAAACATTAATCCAGAGGAGAGAAAATAATTACTTAAATTATAACATTAGTAGTGTGAATGGAAAGAAGGGGATAGTTAATTTTTTAAGGTGTATTATCTTGCTCTGTCGCCCAGGTTGGAGTGCACTGACATGGGCAGCTCACTGCAGCCTCTACTGCCCTGGGCTCAGGTAATCCTCCTGCCTCAGCTTCCTAAGTTGCTGGGACCACAGGCATGTGCCACCATACCCAGATAGTTTTTAAATTTTTTTGTAGAGACGGAGTTTCCCTATGTTGCCCAGGTTGATCTTGAGCGCGTGAACTCAAGCAGTCCTCTCAGCTCGACTTCCCAGAGTGCTAGGTGATTACATATGTGAGCCACTGCATACATGGCCCTGAGTGTATTATTATTTTTGATTGACAGATCATAATTGTATACATTTTGGAGTAGGGGATCATTCATTTTTATACCAAGATATGTTTGATTATTTTGTGAATGAGACTTAGAGGGGTTATGTAATTGGCTTACAGTTCCCTAATGTGTAGCCAGAAGTCTGTTCTTTGACCTCTAAAGCCCAAGCACTTACCACTTTCCATTTGGTTGTGAAAGCAGTATACTGGGTTTTAGTATGGGTGACTGAAGACTGTTATTTGTTTAGTGTTTAATGAATTGAATGTATACTAGGCCTCCAGGTGTACTATATCCCTATGTATGAGTAGATCTTGTCCTTACTCTCAAGAAATGTGTAATCTGGTAGAGAAGATACACATTGAACAAGTATCACAAACGTGTTATGTGCCATGGAGAAAAAGAATGCTGTGGGGGCATGATTGGGGGCAACCTAACTTATTTGGGGGTATGAGGACACTTTTCAGGAAGTGATATTAAACTTGGCCCACTGTGATGATGGCATTTCTTAGGACAATTTTGGGTTAATTTTGAAAACAACTACTCTCTGAGCAATTGTTGAAAAAAAATTAGAAAGTAAACTTTGCCCAGAAGACTAGGCTTTAGTTAGTTTGAAGGCACTGAGTCAGAGTGTGGGGTTGGGTAATGGGATGAGAAAGCATCCAGGTGAAGAAACTGCGTATACTAAGGTTCTGAAGCTGAAAGGAGCGGAATTGGAAAAAAATAGAAAGTAAAACTCAACAGAAATAGAATCTCTGGCCTGTACAAGTTAGTAGAGAAGAGGCAAGAGTTTTGCTGTTAGGATGAGGTTGAATTTTGGCTCTGTTTCTTACTATGAGTATAAATTAGACAAGTTATCTAACCTTAATGAATGTTGGTTTTGTCATCCTTAAAAGGGAAGGTAGCATTTAACAAAATGTTTGCTCAATAAATATCTTCTATTATCATTAATAGCTAGTAATTGAAGTTATAGCAGTGCAGATGATATGCCTTCATTCATTCTTGAGAAGTAATGAGTGTCTTTGTGTGCCAGGCAACTCAGTATACAATAGCTGAATTGCACATGTATGTGTATTATTACATTAAACTATCATAAAACAGTATACTTTTACTATGCAAAGCAGTGTGCTAAATTTTTTTCTATTTTCCATTTGAAGAAGGGAAAAGAAACTGATCTGAAGCAATCTGCAGTTTAAAAATTACTGATACAGTGGAGAGATGATGATTACTTAGCCCCTTATTAGAGATATAATATGCAAATATTTTCTTCCATTCTGTAGGTTGCCTTTTCACTGCTGATTGTATCCTTTGATGCACAAAAACTTTTAAGTTTTTTATAGTCCTGTTTGTCTATTTTTGATTTAGTTTGCCTGTGCTTTTGGCATTATCCAAGAATTCATTGCCAAACCCAGTATCATTAAGCTTCTAGGAGTTTTATAGTTTTAGGTTTTACATTTAGGTCTTTACTCCATCTTGACTTAATTTTTACATGTAGTGTAAGATGAGGGTCCAAATTCATTTTACTGCACGTGGATATCCAGTTTTCCAAGCACCATTTGAAGAGATGATCCCTTCCTCATTGAATAGTCTTAGCGCTTTGTTGAGGGCCGTTTGACGAGGGAGTTTATTTCTGGGTTCCTTATTCCATTGATCTATTTGGCTGTTTTTATGTCATTATCACACTTGTTTTCTTTCCTTCTTTTGTGGCTTGGTCTTGCTCTTTCGCCCAGACTGGAGTGCAGTGGCACGATCACGACTCACTGCAGCCTTGACTCCCTAGGCCCAATCCTCCCACCTCAGCCTCTGGCTATTTTTTTTTATTTTTTGTAGCGAATGGGTTTTGCCATGTTGCCCAGACTGGTCTGGAGCTCATGGGTGATCTGCCTGCTCGTCCTCCCAAAGTGCTGAGATGACAGACAGGAGCCACCATGCCTGGCCCATTTTCTTTCTTTCTTTTAATAGCTATTCTGTACCCTTTCCCATTTTATGTTGCTAGTTGAAAGTTGTTGGTTATTGTTAAGAGTAAACTGGTAATAATTGACATATAAAGACTGTGTTGGAGTAACTTATTAAAAATAACTTTAGTGTATTATTTTGGCTCTGTGATTTATGAAGTAATCATCAAAATGATCTCTGTAAGCATAAGGCTGATGTTCTTAAATCTTTTTACAACACTGTGATTGCAGGGTGTGGAGTAATTGACAGTCTTTGAAGATGCAGGGGTGTGGTAAATTTGCTGATTCCAGAAGAAACCCTTATGTCTCAAGTATGAAACTAGAATAAGGTAGCTAGTTAATGACTCAGAATGTATCAGTCTGTAGTGTTTTTTGTTTTTAAACTGAACTCTGAAATACAGAACCACATACTGGTGACTAATTTCATGTGGAAAATTAGTCTTGAAATGTGTCTTTTTCTTTAAAGGAAGGGGGAAAAAGCAAAATAAATTTACAAGTTACTTTGCCTTTTCCTAGGGCCTGAAGTGGTTAAACTTGCAAAAGTCGTGACATTAATCATTCATTCAACTAGAACGGAACTTAACTTTTTCTGGTAGTCTGATACTTTGGATTCTCTTCTATTATGCATTGGCTAGATTTGCATTTTGTATAATTTCTTCTCAAATTCTTGTGTCCATAATCTGGCTCTATGCTACTTATTCTGCTTTTACCCTTCTACTTCTCAGTACCAACCTCTTCATTTTGGTCATTCTGTCTCTCTCTTAACCTTTCCAGTCATCATTTCTACCTTCTTGTCTGCTGTCAAGAAGAGTTGTTTAATGGGTTGTTCTACATTCTGGAATAGTTTACCATTCTTTTTCTATTATTCCATGATTTTTCAAAGTTAATTATATTTCATGAAGGTTTTCATCTATAGACTGTTGTCATTTTCAAATGATGTTTTTCTAATCTTTGACTTTGTTTCATTTGAAAGCTTATCTCCAAATGTGTATGTGGTGTGTTTTGTGTGCTTGCTCTTTCTCTATGTCGTTAATAGACCTTAGTGAGTAAGGACTTTATTTTACAACATGTCACTACAAGGAATGTAATATAATGCTGGACATCTATCAGGCATTGAAAATTTTTCGTCTATATCTCCCCCTCCCCCCATGTCCCATTTTTTCCGTTCATATTTTTGTATATTCCCTAGATTTACCTGGTTATAGCTGATTCTTCCAATGGCGTTCAGACTCAAAAGCTCTTTTGATGTAACATTTAAAATATATTCTTTCTTAGGAAAAAAAAATAGCTTCATACTGTTTTGTTCTTTTTCTTTTTTTCTTGTTTTTAGTAGAATCTTGCTCTGTCTCCAAGGCTGGAATACAGTGGTGTGATCGTAGCTCACTGCAGCCTTGAACTGCTGGTCAGTCAAGTAATTCTCCCACCTCAACCTCCTCAGTATATAGGACTATAGGCACACGCCACTGTGCCCAGCTAATTTGTAAATTTTTTTGTAGTGACAGAATCTCACTTTGTTGCCCAGGCTGATCTGGAACATCTGGCTTCAAGCAATCCACCTACCTTGGCCTCTCAGAGTTTTGGGATTGTAGCCGTGAGCCACCCTGTCTAAGCATGCTACATTTTGAAATGATGAAAATGTTTTCATCTGGATTTTGTATCTGTGTGACAATTTCAGAGAGGTCATACACAGACACGCCCCCAAATGTAAAACTAATATGACAACCTCATAATAATACTTTACAATGTATTTTGCAAATATCTGATTTTCTTAGTTTACGAAGAGTGTATACAGACCAATAAGAAAAAAGTTAGTAACAGACAAAAAATATGGACAAAAGATGTGAAAAGGCAATATGACAAAAAGAAATAAAAATTTTACTTCACTCGTAAATAAATGAAAATCAAAATAAGGTGCTACTTTGTTAAAAAAAATTAGATGAGCAAGTGATACCTAGTGTTGTTGAGGATATAAAGCAATGGACAATCTCATGCACTAGTGTTGGGTGAATTGGTTAGGAATTCATTTTGTCTCAAAGTTATAGAAAACTTGTATATTGACAGAAGTTTAAACAAATAGGAATTTATTTCCTCACACAATAGGAAGGTGGCATTTTGTTAGCAGCTTGATGATGTCAGGGCTGGTATTTCTTAATTTTCTTGGTCAATCCCTTATAGACTACTTTATGTACATGAGTTGTTTCAGATATGGTCAAATCCAAGGTAAGAATACATTGATAGAAGGAAGAACCACATTAGTTGTGATTGTCCCTTCTTATCAAAAAAGCAGAAGCTTTCTCAGAGCTCTGCAGCAGATGTTCTTTTCAGTTTTGTGGTCACTTACATGAGATTAAGTATATTGCTGCTTTGAATGAAATCAGTCTTTTGTTAGTAAGGAAATTACTAATAGTGAGAGGGATATTGGGTAGGCAACTAAAAGTGTCTGCCAGATAACTAGTGCAACTTTTCCAGAGATAAATTATCAGCATCTTCCCAAATTTAATACGTGCTTATTATTTGATCCAGAAGTTACACTGTTCAGAGTTTACTCACAAATACATAAGTTTCTGTTTTTTGGAATTATTTAGGTAATTTGGTAGAAATATAACTTTCTTGACCATTCCCTAGGTCTCAGAATCACTGGAGTAGGTAAGGAATCTGTATTAGTTTTAAACAGCTTACTATTTCACTTGTTTGGAGCTAGATTTGCAAATTTCTGCATAGATGGTAATGAAACCCAGATTTTTAAAGTATGATAGTCATAAAATTGTAAAAAAAAAGAAAAAATGTATCCAGTCAAGCTATAGCTGGCTTTTAAAAAAAATAACAAAAGTTCTCCACCCAATTTAGTTAAATAATTGCAGATAAACAAAAAGAATAAAGCACACATCCCACTTTTGTGTGGAAAACAACTGTTAACACCAGCTGGCAGTTTCATTGTATTTTATTTGGTATAAATCCTTACAAATCTGTAAGTGCCTGTATGTACGCATATGTATGTATTTTAAAAATATAAGCTGGGCATGGCTCATGCCTGTAATCCCAGCACTTTGGGAGGCCAAGGCAGGTGGACCACCTGAGGTCAGGAGTTCGAGACCAGGCTGGACCACATGGTGAAACCCTGCCTTTACTAAAAATACAAAAATTAGCTGGGCATGGTGGTGTGTGCTGTAATCCCAGCTAGAGCAGCTGAGGCTGGAGGATCGCTTGATCCTGGGAGGCAGAGGTTGCAGTAAGCCGAGACTGTGCCATTGCACTCCAGCCTGGGCAACAGAGCAAGACTCCATTTAAAAAAAAAATATTTATATATATATATATATATATATATATATATATATATGTATACACACACACACACGTATATATATGTATGTGTAATGGATATTTTTCTGTATCAATGCAGATATACATATTTCCTTTTTAATTCTTATTATTCCATTATATGAATATATCATTTAATAAAGCAGTCTTTTTCTTAATATACCCTCCCTTTTTGTTGAATGACAGTGCTGGTAATGAATGCCCTTAAACAAATATATGATCTTTTCTGATTATTCCCATAGTATAAAATATGCTCAATTGACAGTTGGTATGTGATACACTCATTATTTTGATTTACATCTTTATTAGTAAAGATATAATCCTTTTATATATTTATTGGTCATTTGCATTTCTTCCTTTGCATTATTGTCTTTACAGTTTTAATCATCTTTTTAATGAACTGTACTATTAATATATTGAGTAGTAGTATATTCCAGATATATTTTAAGAGTAAATCAGTTTTATGGTCTGCTTAATTTTGAGAATAATCCCTCATTAAAAAAAAAAAAAGACATGCCCTATAATTTAATGATTTGGTTTTCATTTAAGCCATTAGTGAAAGAGAGGAATGTAATTATGAAAATATATTGTGGTACTACCTGAAAGGAATAATTCCTTATTATCTTATAGCCTTAAAAATTAGATGACATAATTTTAAATATGTTATGCTGTTATTATCCAGATTGTAAGCCTTTCTCAAATATGTTTTTTAGAGGTAGGGTGGTGTTCTGTTGCCCAGGCTGGAGTACTGGAGCATGGTCAAAGCTTAGGCAGCTTCAAACTCCTGGGCTCAAGTGATCCTCCTGACTGAGCAGCTCCTGAGTAGCTGGGACTACAGCTGTGTGTCACCATGCCTGGCCCTTTAAATGTGTTTTTTATTCACTTTAAAAATTACTTTTTAATTTTTTAAAACCATAATTTGTATCTTTTATAATAAAATTGAAACCTAGCTGTCAGGATTTTAAATTCATAAGTATATAAATATATTTAAGCAATATGATTTTCTCTTTTCTAAAACTTTTTTTTTTTGAGACAGAGTCTTGCACTGTCGTCAGGTGCCAGGCTGGAGTGCAGTGGCCCGATCTCGACTCACTGCAACCTCCGCCTCCTGGGTTCAAGCAGTTCTCCTGCCTTTGTCTCCTGAGTAGCTGGGACTACAGACGTGCGTCACTATGCCCAGCTAATTTTTTGTATTTTTAGTAGAGACGAGGTTTCACCATGTTGGCCAGGATGGTCTCGATCTCTTGACCTCGTGATCCACCCGCCTCGGCCTCCCAGAGTACTGGGATTACAGGTGTGAGCCACTGTGCCCGGCCTCTTTTCTAAAACTTTATCCTAGCTAAGTGATGAACTCCTTTTGAAATGTTTATAACCATGACCAGAATTTTTGTCAGTTTTACTTTTAGCCTCCAGAACAGTTATTAAAGATAGGCTGTTTTCCAGTGATTGATAGCAAGGTAGTATTCAGGCACTGAATAAGATTCTTACCTAAATAAGAAACATTGAAGTTTAAATAGTATTTCTTCATTAAGTAGCAGGCAGGGTCCTTTTTTTTTTTTTTTTTTTTTAATGAATGAGGTAACAAATCCATAGTTATTTGGATTTTATTGAAATATCAACAACAAAATGGTAGTTTTGTGAATAATTTATAACTTTATAATATAAAAGCTAATGAACTTTCTGATTATGACTTGTAGGGGCGATTAAGAATGAAATTAATATTTCTTTAATATGAAACTAGGGCTTTTAAAAAGGGTTGTTGAGGCCAAATAATTTTATTGGCATTTGAAAGATATTTCTCTTTGTGTTTCCACAGATCATTAACTGAAGACAAAATAAATAGCTATGCAAAATTCTCACATGGATGAATACAGAAATTCTAGTAATGGCAGCACAGGCAACAGTTCAGAGGTAGTGGTAGAACATCCTGCTGATTTCAGTACTGAGATTATGAATGTTACAGAAATGGAACAGTCACCCGATGACTCTCCCAATGTGAATGCATCTACAGAAGAAAGTGAAATGGCAAGTGCTGTGGACCTTCCAGTGACGCTGACAGAAACAGAAGCAAATTTCCCTCCAGAATATGAAAAATTTTGGAAAACCGTAGAAAATAATCCTCAGGATTTTACAGGCTGGGTATATTTGCTTCAATATGTAGAACAGGAGGTTAGTAGCTATTTAAATGGTATCAGAAGGAACAAATAAGTCCTATTAATTTATAATGAAACATTAGTCCTTATTGTTTTATAATTAAAATCGACTCATAATTTTTAGATGAAGTTGAATAACATTAGGTAGATACATTTTTAGCTTTGAAAATAGCTTATAGCTTTTTTATGTTGTGGAGAGTCAGTAGTGTCAAAGATTAATGTTTTGTAATAACTGAGGTATATGTGTGTGTGGGAAATTGCTAAAATACAAAGTTGACAAAATTAGTTCCTTTTGTTTGAATTGCATTTACAAGGCAAAGGGGGCTGCTGCCTGTGTAGGGTTTTTTTGTGTTTTGTTTTGTTTTGTTTTTTTTCCAAGTGAAGGCAAGTTTATTAAGAAAGTAAAGGAGTAAAAGAATGACTACTCCACTGGCAGAGCAGTCTGTATATGTAGTTTTTAAGCCTGCCACTTATTTATATTTTTTAGATAATAACATTTGAAAGGAATAATAAATTTTTTTTGATAGAAATTTCCACAGTATTTAAATACGGTTTTATTTTTATCAGAATCACTTGATGGCTGCCAGGAAGGCATTTGACAAATTTTTCATACACTATCCGTATTGCTATGGTTACTGGAAAAAGTATGCAGACCTTGAAAAGCGGCACGACAACATTAAACAATCAGATGAGGTGCGTACATCACTGAATAAAGTTATCTCCAATAGGTACTGTAAGCCAATTAATAACAAAACAAAGATTTTTTTTTTTTTTGGCTGGCAGTACCTACCATTTATGGTCAAACAATTTTTATAGGGTATTTATTTGCATTTGTCACTCTTGTGGCATTTGTAGCTAATATTTTCTCTCTTTGTTGGCAGGTGCGTTAAACCTCTACAGTTTGTCAAGCTTTGCAGTGCAAGCCTCTGTATTACACTGCAGCTTAACAAGTAGGGCAGGGCTTTTCTCTCACTTACATTTATTTCTCATTTTCCAAACAATATAGTTGGTTTGCTAGTCACATTTGCTACGTCTTATTGCATTTTTGGTCAGACGCTGTCATTGATGCTCTAATGGGTCTGTGCCCTATGGTCTGTAACCCAAAGCCTGCCCACACAACCCGGTCAGAATGCAGGGACTGCTGCGCTTTGAAGATCAAGACTCTGCACGTGGGGATCAGAACATTGCCATGTTCTATCCAACCTCCACCCAAATGGTAATGGTAGATTATTTAAACAAAATTCCAGTAATTAGTATTTCTAAGGTTCACCGGATAACACAGTGTTGCCTCTCTGTTAAGAAATAAATAAATATTTGAAGTACAGTTTGCTGTTTTCTTCTTAGGTTTATCGGCGGGGGCTTCAGGCAATACCTCTTAGTGTTGACCTCTGGATACATTATATAAACTTCTTAAAAGAGACATTGGACCCTGGTGATCCTGAGACAAACAATACAATAAGAGGGTATGTGGAACATTGATACTCAAATGTATTTTAAGATACAAATAATTATTCTGATGTTGATAATAGAGCTCATGAAAGCTAAGCTGGAAGTTTAACTTTTCCATTGTTAAAAAAATAATACATGTAATGAACTTACACTTTATGATTTGAAAATGCGAATAAAGCCCTCCTACCTTCCACACCCCTTTCCTTGTGTCCCCAATTCCACTCCTCATGGTTAGTATCTTGGTGTGTGTTCTTTCAGATATAGGTATATGTACATATTTGTATGTGTATTTTCATATTGCTGTTTGACTTTTTTTATTTAACAATGTTTGGGAATCCCTTCCTGCTATATTTTTAACCATTGCAAAAACGTATTTTATAATGCCAAAGTACTATACTTTATTTCACCAAATCCTTATTTATAGGGAATAATCAGTGCTACAGTGAACATCGCTGTACAAGTCAATATTTTTGTAGAATGTGCTAGAAAGGGAGCTTCTGTCAAAGGGAACACACAGCTAAGTTTTATTAAATGTTCCTTCAAAAATGGTATCAATTCTTAACTCCCACAGTGTATGAAAATAATCATTTTCCCACATCTGTGCCACATTTTTTTTTGTTTTACCTCCAGTAGCATCTCTGTTTTAATTTGTGTATATCTTGATTGCTCATCCTGGTTTACTGTCTTCTCATAAGCCATTTTTTAATTGCCTGTTGATAGCATTTGCTTATTTTTCTTTTACGTTATCTTTTTCTTATTGATTACAGTAATTTGTTAATGTATTTGTTTTTGGTTTTCAAAAAAGCATGTGCCTATAGTTGAAGAAGTTAGCTAATGTTAAACTGTTTGTAACAAAAAGTAACCCCTCCACCTCCCTTCAAGTATTTTAGCTCTTCTGGCATTTTTCACCATGTGTATAACAGTAGATCTGTATTGCTTTCTTTCTCTCTCTCTCTTAGTTGTAGATGTTATGTATCTGTTATGGTAAATGAGAATTTTAACCCACTTACACTCTGATTTTCCATTCCTTATCTTTCCAGTGTAGCTACAAGATAGATTTCAGTAATCAGCTTCAGTATTTTTTTTTAATCATTCTAAATCCATAAATAAGGATGGGCACAATGGCTTACACCTGTAATCCCAGCACTTTGGGAGGCCGAGGTGGGAGGATTGCTTGAGCCTGGGAGGTTGAGGCTGCAGTGAGCCGTGATTACACCATTGTACTCCAACCTGGGTGATAGAGTGAGCCCTTGTTTCAAAAACAAACAAACATTAGCTGGGCATGGTGGTGTGTGTCTGTAGTCCCAGCTACTGGAGGCAAGAGAATTGTTTGAACCCAGGAGGCAGAGGTTGTGGTGAGCCAAGATTGTGCCACTGCACTCGAGCCTGGGTGACAGAGCGAGACCCTGTCTCAAAAAAGCGATCAAAAACCTATAAATATTTTTCATTATACTGCCCTTTCATTTTATAACATTTTGGTTTTTTGTGGAGTTACTCATCCCCTGCCCATGTGTCTAATTTGCTTTGAACATTTGTTTTTTCATACCTCCAACAGCTTTGTAAAAGTCTTTAAATAATAGCTTTGTATACAATCAGACCTATTACAAAATATTTGTAAGTCCCATTTTTTTCTCTCCTTTGAGCTGTGTCTCCTGGAAACCTTTCTTCTATAATCTGGGCTGGTCTTCTAGTTCTGCTGTAGAAGAGTTGTCTTCGGATTTTCTTTTCATCATGGTTCCAGGAGTTACCTTTATCTCACTCCTGGGTGAGTTTATAAATAGATCTCACTCTTTCTTGGTTTCATGTCCAGCTTTTAGAAGAGTGTGTCCTATAACTTCTTGTTAAAGGATGCTTGCATGAAAAAATAATTTTAAGGTTTGGTAAGGTATAGAATTTGGAGCTGAAAATTATTTTCTCTTCAGAACTTTAAAGACGTTCTTTATTTCTTTATAGCTTCTGCTATGGCTTTTGAGAAGTCCAATACCATTCTTCTAGAATAGATTCTCTTTCTATAACATATTTTTCCTGTGGAAGCTTTTAGGATGTTCTCTTTGGGTCTGAGGTAAATGCAGTTTTATAATGATGAGCTTTTATGTGGATTTTCTTTTTCTTACTGTGATTATTGGTGGGTCTTTTTGATCTTAGGTTCTAATGTCCTTCTATTCTTAGAAATACTCTTCTTATGGATATTCTTAGTTTGACAATTTCTTTGCCTTGATTTTCTCTGTTGTTTTTAATAGTTGGCTATAGGACCTCCTCTTAATTATTCTTTTCTTCTTCCTGTTTTTCATCTCTTAGACCTTGTCTGGCTTTTTGAGGTATTTCTTGACCCTTGTATTGGATTTTAAACATCTTCCATCAGATTCTTAATGTCCAAGAATCTTTCTTGTTCTCTAAATGTTCCTTTTTTAATACTTTCCAATTCTTGTTTCATGGCTGTATATCTTTTCATTGTTTCTTTGACGATGCTAAAGACAATTAAGGTTTTCTTCTGTTCCCAGCACTGTTTCCTGTGAAATTTTTCTGTTTACTCATTTTCATCTCTGAGATATCTGATCTCTGGGTTTCTGTTCCTATTACAGATTAGTAATTTTCTTAGATGAATTTAGCTGGAAGACCCAGGAGATTTTATGCTTATTAAGAGACATCAAGCAGGCTGGGCACGGTAACTCAGGCTTGTAATCCCAGCACTTTGAGAGGCCAAGGGAGGCAGATCACCTGAGGTCAGGAGTTTGAGACCAGCCTGGCCAACATGATGAAACCCTGTCTGTACTTAAAATACAAAACAGTTAGCTGGGCATGGTTACAGGAGTCTGTAATCTCAGCTACTCAGGAGACTGAGGCAGGAGAATTGCTTGAACCTGCAAGGCGGAGGTTGCAGTTAGCTGAGATAGTGATGCTGCACTCCAGCCTGGGTGACAGAGTGAGACTCCATCTAAAATTAAAAAAAAAAAAAGCTATATAGAAGCACTGTGTGTTTTGTATGGGGCATTGTCAGTTGGCCTGTAGGGCTTCACAGTAACATAATCATGTGGCCACTTTGGTTTTTGCTGGTAGACTCCCAATGATAGTAACCTTATATCTGATTCCTGAGCCAAGCAGTTTCTTTAGAAAAAGATAATTTGATTTGCCTGGGGAATGGAAACCTAGCTTCTAAAATCCCCACAGCTGGGCAGGAAAGTTGAAGATTTCTCAGCATTCATTAAGCAGACCTTCTAAACGTTGTCTTTATTTCATTATCTCTTTCTTCCCCTTTCCTCCATACTTTTTTCAGTGTATCGTTAATTTTCTGAATCCTTTCAGTGTCTGGTTAATTTTCTGTAGGGACAGTAACATCTATTTTATTCTTTCGAAAACCTTATACCAAATATGCACATGCATACATGCACAGACACACATACATGCTCTTCTTTCTTTTATTTCTACATTAAACATCTTCATTTATCTCTATATGAAACATATTTCCTCCAGTATTGGTATGTCTTTAACTTTGTTTGTGGTGTCTTTTATCATATGGAGTTTTATTTTTCCTTAATGTGCTGCTGTTTTAATTCTTACTGGTTTCTGAGTTTTGTGCCTATTCAGCCAAAAATTTATAAATCCTGTATTTTGTTCTTTTCTATAGTTTTTTGCTTGTTCGTTTATCTGACTTTAATTTCTATCTGTCTTGAGATAGACATTAGACTTTGATATTTTTCCACTGTTGAATTAAAATATCTCCTGTATCATACACTAAATACTCAAACACATTGATCTCTTTTGTTTTCTTGGCCTCTGTACTATTGATCCATTTTTCTGTTAACCTGGCCAGTGCCAAACATGTAATTACCATAGCTTCCTAGTTTCTTATATTATCTTTCAGGAAAATGCCTGCCGCACTGTCCTTTTACAAAGACATTTTGCATTTTTGTATACTAGATGAATAGTAGAATTTGATTTTTCTTGTTCCACTCAAAATTTTTTAGAACTTTATTAAAATTGTGTTAAAATTGTGGTTTAACTTAGTACATTCTTATACTTTTAAAAAATCTCTCTTGATTTTAAGATACCTATCTTGAAAGTGTGTATCTAAAAGCTTTATTCCACTAGGTATTTTAAAGTACTTTGTAACAAACCTTTTTTTTTCTTGGAGACAGTATTGCTCTTGTCATCCAGGCTGGAGTGCAATGGTGTGATTTCAGCTCACTGCAACCCCACCTCCCAGATTCAAGTGATTCTTGTGCCTCAGACTCCGGAGTAGCTGGGATTACAGACATGTACCACAACACCTGGCTAATTTTTGTATTTTTAGTAGAGACGGGGTTTTGCCATTTTGGCAAGGCTGGTCTCAAACTCCTGGCCTCATGTGCTGGGATTACGGGTATGATTCATTGTGCCCAGCCTGTGATAAGCTTTAATGATAGAATCTTAGAATTGAGAGAGTCTTTTGAGAGGTCTAAAACATATGTATAGTTATTATCTTACAAGGCAGCTGGATTCCTTGATGGAGAGTTATTGTTGCTTGAAAATATTTTTTTTTTTGAGACGGGGTCTCTGTTGTCCAGTCTGGAGTGCAATGATGCGATCTCAGCTCACTGCAACCTCCACCTCCCAGGTTCAGGCAATTCTTCCGCCTCAGCCTCCCAAGTAGTTGGGATTACAGGCATCTGCCATCGTGCCCAGCTAATTTTTGTAGAGACAGGGTTTCACCATATTGGTCAGGCTGATCTTGAACTCCTGACCTCAGGTGGTCTGCCCACCTCAGCCTCCCAAACTGCTGAAATTACAGGCATGAGCCACCGTGCCTGGTGAAAATATTCTTAAATTGAGGTAAAATTTGCCTCTCTTGAACTTCCTACTTGTTTTAGTTTTGTCTTCTGTTGTAAATAAATCTGTACAACAGACATTTCAGATTTAACAAATACTTAAATGTCTGCTACCTATTTGCAATGTGTACATTTTGTGTTTAATTTTATATAAAATAAAATTACATAAAAATACGTTTATCTATTCCCTTTGTTTTCTCATTCTTTTTAAGCAGCTGTTGTATGCTTTCCATTATTCTGTCTACCTTTTAATCCCTACTTGCATATGAAGCAATTGAATATAATTTTTGAAGTTAGCATTATCTTCTAAATTTAGAAAAAAAAAATTTTAAATGATTTTATCTTGGAAAGACAACTTAAGAGTAATTTAATTTTTCAGAACTTTTGAGCATGCTGTTCTAGCTGCAGGAACAGATTTCCGTTCTGACAGACTGTGGGAAATGTATATAAACTGGGAAAATGAGCAGGGAAACCTGAGAGAAGTTACAGCTATATATGATCGTATTCTTGGTATTCCAACACAGCTGTATAGTCATCATTTTCAGAGGTAGGTGGGAAATTCTGATTACTGAAACCTCTTTGATTACTCAAATAATTAGTTGTTAGTATTGAGAATTATAATTCTCTAGAAATGTTATGTAAGCTTTTATTAGGTGGAAAGATGAATAAATTTTGCTGCTAATTACAACCTGCATGCTTGCTTTTGACATATTTCATATACCTAATGAAGTGTTTAGAAAATTTACTGTTTTTAGATAGAAGTTTCTCCTTATACATTTTAATAGATAAAGAAACACAGGAATTCTGTCTTATCTAAAGTATTTCAGAGTAGTGAAGGAATAATAAAATAGGACCTAAGTTTAGTTATTTGTTTATGGCATTAAATTGACACAGTGCCTGGGACATAATAGATGTTTAATTTTTTAAACTTAATGATTTGCTAAATATACATTCTTGGGATTGCTCTAACAACTTATATCCGAAACAGTGAAGGATGCATCTTATATGGTAAATAGTATCTATTTTCAAACAATCAAGTATTATTCCATTTTAGTTTTCCACCCTGAGTTTTCTGTTCCAATTGGTATCCTTTTATTGATTACTGTTACAACAACTAATTCTGTGTGTAATAATTTTTGTGTTCTGTTTTCTGCTTTATGCAGAATATCCCATCAGTAAGGATCCAGAAGTTCTTTCTGAACAAGTATGAGGACTGTGTCTTTGCTTTTTTTAAAATTGGCATGTTTTCTATTTTTGTTACATTTTTTATGAATAATATCGTATAAACCTAGGTACTTTTTAAGTGAGTTATTGTGTAAATTTTTCTTTACTACCAAAAGTAGAAGACTTTGATGAAGCATTTGTAAAGTACTAAGGATCAGTTTGCTAGAGGTAGAAGTTATACAGAGTTAGGTTAGAAACAGGAAGCATGTAGATAGGAATATACTCTCTGCTTTTGATGAAATAGAGGAAGCAGGCAGGTTTCTAAGGTATAATGACCTAGGAAGACATTTGCTGAAAGACATTAACATAAGCAAGAATTGGCATATGGAAATGCTTGGTAAATAGTTACTGAACACATAAGTACAAAAGTACTTAAATTACCTGATGGGCCAAAGAGGGTGTCTTTTCATAGACTAGTTCTTCTGTGATTTAAAGTATAGGAAAAATCTGTGACTTCAAGAACTTTACTGATGATGAAAAAAATATGTGTAGCAAACACACATAGCATTTTCTTTACCACAGACACTGTGCTGAGTGCTTTGTAACTCACTTTATAATTCTCCCAATAACCCAGTGAGACAAGTATTGTTGTTCCCATTTTATGAAAGTGGAGACACAGAGAGATTAGCATATTTATCTAAGGCCACAGAGTTTGTAAGTGATTGGAAGCTATTTGGAACCTAGACAGTGTGGACCACAAGTTTTTGATAGGTTCTCCTACAAGTCTTTTTTATTTCTAAATGAATAGCCTGCTAGGCTTTTATTTATTTTGCTTTAAGTCATCGGTTACCCTAGGCTTTTAAAAATGCGTATATACTTATAATAGATATTAGTGGGATTATCTTACACATACTGATCTATACTCTGCTATTTTTCGCATAATGCATTTAGAACCACTTTCCTTATCTGGAGCAAACTCACAAGTAGTCTTTATGCAATTCTTATAGTTTATATAATCTAACTAATTCAAATGACTGCTTTGAGAACCACTGATTTTTTTTTTTTTTTTTTTTTTTTTGCCTAACAAATGGCTCTTTAATCTTAAAGTCGTTTATTTAGCATTTGCTATGTACATGTTGATAGGCTGTTTAAGTTGTAGGAATGAAGGCCCAAAGCTGTGTGTAAATGGTGTTGCCTGTGAGTTGGTCAGAAGGGTAGAGGAGGAGGTGTATGTTAAAAAAAAATATTCCGGAACACCCAGTTACATAAGGCAGGTTCTTCATGACTTACAAAGAGACTTAGACTCGCACACAGTAATAGTGGGAGACTAACATTATACTGTCAATATTCGGCAGATCAATGAGATAGAAAATTAACAAGAATATCCAGGACTTGAACTCAGACCTAGAACAAGTAAACTTAATATTTACAGAACTCTCCACCCCAAATCCACAAAACATACATTTTTCTCAGTATCATATTACACCTGTTTTAAAAGTGACCGCATCATTGGAAATAAATCACTCCTCAGCAATTGCATAGCATTTCACAGGTTTAAATAAATTATTGGTTGGCTGCTAGATAGTTATTTTCATCTCTTATTCCTTCCTGTCTCCATTGTTAAACACAATTATTGGCATAATAGAGGTTTTTAATACCCATTTTTAGACTGCATTCTAGCCTAGGCAGTAGAACAAGAATCCTGTTCTCTCTCCCTCTTTTTCTTGCTCTTTCTTTCTCTCATACATTCTTTTTCTTTCTTTCTTTCACTCTCACTTTCTTTCCTCTCTTTTTCTTTCTTTCAAAAAAAAAAAAAAAAAAAAAGAAAGTGGGGGGTTTCAGCCTCCAGGTTCTGTGTTCTCAACACTGTGCCAGGTGTCTCCTGACAGATACATTGATGTCCTGATGTTTGTATCTGCAGCTGAAAACATGTCTTCTAGAAACCTAGGGACTCTAGCATCCTCACTGTTGCCTTGGCCAAATATATGAAAACAAAAAGATTTAAATCCTGGGCAAATTATAATTGTGATTTCAGAAAATCTAGGAGGTCCCACTTGCTCTCAGTTCAAAATACGCCTCACCTATGTTCAAGTTGCGGCCTGACACTCCTCCAGCCAAAGTTAAAGCTTTTATGTATTTAAGTGCTAACTGATTGTATCTAGGCTCACTCACAAATTACTCCTTAAGCTATTTTGATTTCTGGTTGTTTCTTTGCGATTTCACTGCTTGTTCACCTGTCACGGGCTTTTGCATGTCATCCTAGAGTGTAAGCTGTTGAGAAAGGAACCATGTCCTGCACACCTGGCATAGCACTCTTCCCCACCTGTCAGTCTTAAATAAACATTTGTTGGCTGATTACTGTATAAACTAGAAGATACACATCTCTGGGATCTATGTGTTTGCAACGGTGTGCTATGAAGAAAGCAGGGGGTTTGGGAGGCACAATCATTTCGGTTTTCATCCTGATTTGGCTGCTTATCACTTATTGGATCTTCCAAACTGCCTTCATCTCCCTGAGCCCCAGTTTTCTTTCTTTCTAAATTTTTTTTAAATTTTTTACCTCCATAGGTTTTTGGAGAACAGGTGGCATTTGGTTACATGGGTAAGTTATTTGGTGGTGATTTGTGAAATTTTGGTGCACCCATCACCAAGCAATATACATTGAACCCAATTATTAGTCTTTTATCTCTCACCCCCTTCCCACCCTTTCCCCCTGAGTCCCCAAAGTCCATTGTGTCATTCTTATGCCTGTGCATCCTCATAGTTTAGATCCCACTTATGACTGAGAATACACGATATTTGGTTTTTCATTCCTGGGTTATTTCACGTAGAATAAGAGTCTCCAATCCCATCCAGGTTGCTGGAAATACCGTTAATTTGTTCCTTTTTGTGGCTAAGTAGTATTCCATCATACACATACACACACACACACACACACACACACACACACACACACACACATATCTCTCAGAGTTTCTTTATCCATTCATGGATTGATGGGCATCTGGATTTGTTCCACATTTTTGCAATTGTGAATTGTGCTGCTATAAACAAGTGTGAGCAAGTATCTTCTCGTATAATGACTTATTTTCCTCCAGGTAGATACCAAGTAGTTGCATGGCTGGATCAAATGGTAGTTCTACTTTTAGTTCCTTAAGGAATCTCTACACTCTTTTCCGCAGTGGTTGTACTAGTTTACATTCCCATCAGCAGTGTAGAAGTGTTCCCTTTTTACCACATCCACACCAACATCTATTGATTTTTTAGTTTTTAAATATGGCCAATCTTGTAGGAGTAAGGTGGTGTCGCACTGCGGTTTTCACATCTATAAAATGGGATACCTGCCCACTGGTTTATTAAGAGGAATGAATTGCAAGACAGTACTTTCAGGGATTATTTCTATAGTTTGTTACTAGAGAAGTTTCTCTGAAATCCCAGAAACCAGCAGGCAGAGGTGCAGCATCCTCTCCTGAGGTGAAGCCAGCTCTTGATGTTGCTTCACTGCAATTACCTTTTGCCATGATCATCCTTCTCTTCCTCCGGGAGAGGGAGATGGGGTCAGAACCAGATTGAGTGCCCCTTAACTATGGCCACTGCTCTAGCTGACTGGGAGAGCCTATTGGACAGAGCTCCCAAGAGCAGCTCCTTCTTTTCCTGAAGGGCCAGAGGCTCTACTGAAGCCTCATCTCACAGGAACACTGGAGTTCTGAGAGCAAGAGAAAAACAGGCAGGAGGACAGGGTCACACCAAGCCTGCTCTGAAGGAAGACAGAAGATAGTCACTTTTCAGTGAACAGCAGCCACAAGGCTTAGCTCTATCCTAGGCTCAGAACACATTCCGAACAGATTCACTGAGCTAGAACAAGAAGCCAGAAACACTGCACCCCTAGACACAAAAGTCTCTCAGCTAGCCACCGGTGAGAGGAAAGCTGAGTGATGCAGGATGAGAGAGCACCGGGGTTTCTGTCTGAGCCCATTTCTAAGCACCAAGCCTGTCCTCTCAACTATTTCCAGGAGTGGCTACCCACTTTCTCCCCACCACACCCATCTATTCCTCGGGATTAGTAGCAGAAGCTTCTCGAATCTCTTTTCTGCCCCTCCAGATGTGGCTCTCCCACCCTTCCCTGCAGTGCAGTAGATTACCTCTTTCCCTGATGCACCCCTCAGCTTCTGCAGCAAAGGCAGTTATCCCCCACTCCACCATATAGACTTGCACTTGGTTGACTACTGCAGTAGCCTCAGATGTGTGGCTACTGAGTGTGTGAATCACGGCTAGTCCAAATTCAGATGTTCTGTAAGGGCAAAATGCACACTGGATTCTGATAACTTAGTGTATTCATCCAATTTGCATTGCTATAATGGAATACTTGAGACTGGGTTATTTACAAAGAAAGGAGATTTACTTGGCTCTGACTTCTGAAGCCTGTACAAGAAGCACTGTGCCAGCATCTGCTTCTGGTGAGGCCTCAGGAAGCTTCCAGTCGTGGTGGAAAGTAAAGCAGAACAGGTATGTCACATGAACAGACAAGGAGTAAGAGAGAAGAGGAGGTTCCAGGCTCTTTCCACAGTCAGATCTTGTGGGAACTAATAAAGCAAGAACTCACTCATTAGCATGAGAAGGGCATGAAGCCATGAATGAGAGATCAGCCTCCATGACCCAAACACCTCCCACCAGGCCCCACCTCCAACACTGGGGGTCACATCTTAGTGTGAGATTCGGAGGTGATAAATATCCTCTATCACTTAGCATTTTTTAAATGCATAATATCTCATTAATTAGATTGATTACAAATTGAAATGATAATTTTGAATACAGTAGGTTAAAATATACTGTTAAAATTAATTTCACATGGGGTTTGTTGTTGTATCACGTTTTTAAACATGGCTACTAGAAAATTCTAAATTATATTGGTAGCTAAAAATCTATGGCTCACATAATGCTGCTGTACAATGCTGGTATGAAGTATCATGACACTGTTATACTATTATTATTTGTTTTATCTCTACCCTACTCACTAGACAGGGAACTCAAGGAGAATAGGAAGAGTGCCTTCTGCTGCTACAAGAGATGCTTAATACATGATAAATATTTTATAAATACTTGTTGAGTGAATAAAGTTATGACCAAAAAATCTAAAAATATTCAATGATTCTGAAACATTTAAAAAATCACTCAAAATCATGTGCTATATTGACTTGCCCACAACACTAGTCTCTTTGGCGTAAAGATAACATTCAACACATGTGCTCAGTATATGCTAGAGTTTGGTTTGTTCGACCCCTCCAAATCTCACTTGCAAATGTGATTCCCAATGTTCGAGGTGGGATCTGGTGAGAGAAGTTTGGGTTATGAGAGAAGATCCCTCATAAATGGCTTAGTGCCATTCTCAAGGTAATCAGTGAGTTCTTACCCTATTCATTCCTGAAAAAAGAGCCTGGCACCTCCTTCCCCACCCCTCTCTCTCTGTCTCTCTCAAACACACAAACACACACTCACACACACCTATCCCATGTGATCTCTGCACACTGGCTCCCTTTCCCTTCCACCATGAGTGGAAGCAGCCTGAGGCCTCACCAGATGCAGGTGCTGGTGCCGTGCTTCTTGTGTAGTCTACAGATCTGTGAGCCAAATAAAAGTATTTTCTTTATTAAACTACTCAGCCTCAAGTGTTTCTTCATAGCAACACAAACAGATAAAGACAGTATGCATGCTCATATATTTCCACAGGTATAAAAGAAATGAATCTTCCAACACTGCACTAGACCTCATGCACATAAACTCAAATGTGACAGCTGCTGTCGCTCAGAATTTGGCTGATAGTTGGCGGCCCCATTTACTTCCTTATGGCCCTGTGGGTAGTCCTCGAACCAGTACTATGAGCACCACCAGGTTGCTTGTTAGAAATGCAGAGCTTCCAACTACACTCCAGACCTATTGAATCAACTAGGAAGTTTCTCTATAACCAGATCTTGGGTGGACTGTAAGCACTTAAAATGTGGGAAGCCTGAACTGCATGTTTTTGTTTCTCAGCTCTAAGGAAAAGACTTACCTGGAAACTTGGCTATCATTCCTTTTTATTCTCCACACATTTTTTGCTAAAAAATGTAGTGAGCATTCACTTTGCTTAGGGTGCTGTGCACCAGACACATGGCTCTTGGTTGTATGACTTGTGTCGCCCGTAACTGATGAGCTCTCATTGTTTGTGGAGGCAGCTGGACGCCCCGGATGCTGGATGCCAGAGAGCTCTTCAGGAGGCTTCTAAAAAGGCCAGAAATGGTTTTAAAAAATGGCCCCATGTCTGCAGAGAATCTATACACAGCACTTTTATGAGTCTTGCATTCTGAGGGCGTCCAGGAGAAAGAAAGCAGCCAACACTGCCTTTCTCCCAAGAGAGAAACTTTGCCAGAATCTCTTCATCTCCATGGAGACCCAAGAATCTGCAAAGCCTCCATCAGTGTCCTAGGCCCCAGGCTCAAGTTCAAGCAAGCTTAATTCCCCTTTGTCTGGGTCTCTGGAGTAGCATGAATTTTGTTACTTTAGGGGAATGCAGATTTTTTTTTAGTCACATCTGTGCGTTCCTGGAGAGTAAAAGCAGCTCAAACTGGATCTGCAGCAGTCTTCAGACACTCTGCAGCTGGGGAATTGCAGTGAAGCTTCAAGGAACTCTCACTTGAAAAATCAGAAGATACAGTTACCAGAATTCTTTCCCTCCATTTCTATAATTACAACTGCATTCACTTGGTCCGATAAATGTATTGAACACCTGCGGTGTTTACCATAAAGCATACAGAGATCATCCTATCCAAGCAAGAAAAACTGATGTGTCAACAAGTAACAGCTTAAAATGCTGGCACAACCGGGTGCGGTGGCTCACCTTGTAATCCCAGCATTTTTGGAGGCGGAGGCAAGCAGATCTCTTGAGCTCAGGAGTTCAAGACCAGTCCAGGCAACATGGTGAAACCCCATCTCCACCAAAAAAATACAAAAATTAACAGGACATTGTGGTGCATGCCTGTAATCCCAGCTACTCAGGAGGCTGAGATGGGAGATTCGCTTGAGCCTGAGAGATCAAGGCTCTAGTGAACCAAGATGGCACCACTGCAACCCAGCCCGGAGGTAGAGCAAGACCCCATCTCACCAAACAAAAACAAAAACAAAGGAGAAAACACTGACATGGCTCTCATTGCTTCATACCTGGTAACTATTCTGACAAACTCTCGACCCACTAGGTTCTGGGTTCTGGACAGCCCCTGCTCCATCTTGTCGCCTGCCTGCTCTCTGCACTTCAGCCCTACTGGCTGCTTCCTCCCTAACATCCTTTATCTGGACATCTCCTTTACCCCTCGTCTTGCCTAGCTCAGCCTTCATCTCTCAGTTCTGGGATCACTTCCTTGGGGAACCTTCCAGATCTCCAGTGGCCTGTGTGAGTGAAGCCCCTGCCCTGTGCTCTTGGAACCCCTGTCTTTCTCCTTCCTTATGTTCTCTTCTGTCATTTCTGCAGGGATCCTGACAGACAGCCTGAATCTGAAAATGTTTAAGCAAGTGAGCTATAAGATTAATGTTTGGTGATGCTCCCCTCCCTGGGTCCATGTGTTCTCATTGTTCAACACCCACCTATGAGTGAGAACATGCGGTGTTTGATTTTCTGTTCTTGCGTCGTCAGTTTGCTGAGAATGATGGTTTCCAGGTTCATCCATGTCCCTGCAAAGGACACGAACTCATCGTTTTTTTATGGCTGCATAGTATTTCATGGTGTATATGTGCCACATTTTCCCTGTCCAGTCTATCATCGATGGGCATTTGGGTTGGTTCCAGGTTTTTGCTATTGTAAACAGTCACACACTGGGGTCTGTTGGGGGGAAATAGGGGAGGGACAGCCGGGGGGTGGGAAGTTGGGGAGAGATAGCATGGCGAGAAATGCCAGATATAAGTGATGGGGAGGAAGGCAGCAAATCACACTGCCATGTGTGTACCTATGTAAAAATCTTGCATGTTCTTCACATGTACCCCAAAACCTAAAATGCAATTTAAATAAATAAATAAATAATAATAAATAAATTTAAAAAATTAAAGTTTGGGGCAGGTGAGTTTGGCAGCTGTGAGCAGATATGTTAAACAAAAGAAGAGACCGCAGGCTCAGAAAGGAAACTGAAATGATTATCTTTTAAATATCAGGCCTCAGGCTGTTTTTAAAAATATTATCTTATTTGTTTTTCAAGATAAATCTACAAGTAAGGCATTGTTGTCCCCATTTTTTAGTCGAAGACATTGAGACCGAGAGGGGTTTAGTGACTTGCTCAAGGCCACACAGCTGAATGTCTGGGCCTGCCTGGTTTCCTAAATCTGCCTCCCAGAGAGGCTGTTGGAAAAATTATTTATGGGAAATAATGGAAATGAGAGAACTGACCTGGTAGATGTCCTAGGGGAGAATCAACAGAATGCATAAAAGATGGTATGTGGGGCTGGCGCGTAAGAAGAGGAACTCATCCAAGATCACTGAAGTTCTCACCTGGACACTTCCTTCTAGAAGCTTCCCCAACACCTCTCCCACCTGTTTCCCTGGCACTCTGTGTTTCCCCCATCAGAGCAATTTTCAAGGAGTTTTGTAATTCCTGATCTGTCTGGCTGTCTTCCGCACCCACACCTGTCTGTGGTGTTCACTGTGGTAGATCCACAGGAAAGCAGTGAACCTCTAAGTGCTCCATGAAGTCTTGCTAAATGAATCTGAGGCAGTGATGGGAAACAAAGGACTAGGTGATAGACAGTGATGATGCCTGTGGTGGATTTACAGAGAGAAGTGCTTGGAGCCAAACACAGCATCAGCCAGCCAGAGCTAGTGGGGCAGCCCTCTGGGGTGCACCTGGAGCATTCACCTCTGAGGACCTCTGTGACTTACTCTCACTAAAGAATGGGATTCTTCCAGGTGAGAACGAGGTGACAGGACAGGGCAGGGCTGCAGCATGCAGCCTCAGAGGAGACCCGGCTCAGCACATCCAAGCCTAGGTACAAAATCGATAACTCCACAATTGCAAATCTCAGAGAATGCTCTCAGTGATTTATTGGTCACTACATTTGGCACTTGAAGAACAATTTATGCCATAACTTGTAAAACTTTAACAACATGAAGCACTGGTATCCCTTGAGAGTTTGCAAGGATGCTCTGCAGAGAGGGAGAATCCATGTGGTGGCTCTTAAAATGGCATCTATCTCCAACTTTCTCTGTTCCTCACATCTGGGGAAGACTCAGAGAGCCCTGCATATCTGTGATCACCACTTTATCCCCTCTGGAAGTTGTAAAAAGTCCTCCTCACACTCTAGGGGTGTCTTAATATCTCCCCTACATCTCTCTGCCAGTTCTAATCAATGCGCCATCACCTCTTAAACAAACTGTGCACTCACCTCCCAGTCAGCTTCCAAAATTTCTTCCATCCTCACCCCTGACTCCATATTATTAGTAGATTAGTTCTTCTAAAAACTGGTCAGAACTAAGAGTAAAAAGCACAACTCCTTTAAAAAAAGCATTCATCTCCCTCCATTCTCCAGACTGTGCTGTCACTCCCTCTCTGGACTGACCTTCCACTGTGCTTCCGCACATTCACCAGCCACAGCCAAGCTAACTCCTAATGCCTCCTATTGCCTGTCCTCTGCCTTCCAGCCATGTTGGCACTCCCCGCCTAGGATGCCTTCTCCAGGTCTCCTGTCAAAATCCCTACTGGGCTTCTGGAATTTGTTCAAATGCTATCTCCTTTCTAAAGCTGATCCCAATTGCCTCAGTGAGAATTAGCTTCTCTCTGTATATGTTCCAACAGTACTTTCTTTTTATCTGTCATAGAATTTTCCAACAGATTGTCTGGTATTGGAGTTAACTCCATGAAGGTTTGCAAAGGCAGCCCCACTGCATGACAGTCTCATTTTGTGTGTCATAGTTAAGTTCTATTGATAAATAGCAACCCACCCATAATCAACACATCAGTGGGTTATTCTTATGTTCTTTGCAACCCAAGGGTTTCTGGATTTAATGACTCTAATTAAAACTGTTAGCATATCAAAGGAATTTCTTAGAAAAACAGCAATAATTAGCTTTAGAAATTTCCACAATTTGTTACTTTGTCAAGCTCAGTAAGCACTGGTTTTGTTGGTGGTGAGTTTTTTTTTTTCTGCTTGCAAATGTTCCAAGAAAAGCTTTGAAATCCTGAACCTTACCATCTAGTGAGAAGAAATAGCAAGGGTGACCATTTTGAAATCCTTCTTTCTTTATTTCCCTCTCTTCTCTCAAGTGAGAGAGAGAAACTCCATACAGTTTTTAGGGAGAACCAACTCAAAGTCTTATTAATTGTTTCCTGTCTTCTGGGTAACTATTATCAGCTTTCAAAAATATGCCAGAATCTTCATATTTAGAAACCTTTTCTTAACCTAGTTTATCACTCTAGTAATAGGACCAGCAAAACTTCTTAGCAGGGATTGTCTAAACTCCCTACCCTTACTTCCTCACTGCTTGTTTTCTATTTATTAATTTATTTCTATTTACATTGCATTAGAAATATAGATCCATTGTGCAAAATTAGAAAATACAAATAAGCTAAGAGAAAACATGTGGCAAAACTGTTAATACATGGCAAATGCCACTTCCCAACTTCCCTTGCCATTGGAGCAAACACTCGCATTCCATTGGTGAGTGAGACACATTATTTCTACCCATTAATAAAATACAAGTGATAGTGATGTGTCCTACTTTCTGGCGTGGTCAATAAAATCTCCCATGAACACTCCTTATTCTCCTTCTTCTTCCTGAAAAATTCAACAGCAAAGACTACAGCAACCTTGGAAATCATGTTTTTAAAACGACATAGTCAATATTAGTCTTGGTCCATAAATGAGCTCTAGAAATAAACTTGAGTTTATCCTCAGCCAATGAAGAAACGTCTACTCAAGAAAATATATATAAATTCAGTACAAAATATGAAGGTCTGTGGTATTTGAATCAAGACTACTTTTATCTCTGTCCCCACCAGTTCAGCGATATGGAAACTGCACTGCAGAATACAATACTGCCAAGAACACAGGGCAAGACTGTAACATTTCCTATTCTGCCCTTAGCACCTTGTTGCCAAGGCCAAGTCTTGAGTGACTGCAGTCAAGATGCAGGTTGCTCCCTTCTTCCTCCCAATTCCCAGCCATGAAATGAAGGCTTCATTTTAGATGTGGCACACTGAGAATACTGGGGCCCTGATGGCCCTTGCCTTCATTCTTGAAGCAATGGCTCCACACCAGGAGTGGCAAGCTGAGAGAACTCTAGGCTGCAGTCCACCCCCTACACTTCTAGAGCACAGCTATTATTCAAAAAGAGGCTTAGCATTGTCCCTACCCCCAGCTCCAGGGTCCTGACTCAGAGATTTTTGCCTAGAAGGGAAAACTGGCCATAAAACAAATAGATTCTAAACTCTTCTCCAAAAAACTGACTTTATTTGCAACAGAGCTAGAGACGTTCCAGTCTAAGGGCATTCTCAAGAACAATGGAGATTATAGTAAAAAGAGATTCATGGATCTGATGAAGATACAGCCTAGACTGTAGGCTGGCTAGTTTACAGAGAGGAGTGGGGAATAAGACAGCTGAGAGAAGCCCTGATGTGAGAACAAATATTAAACACTGACCTCAGAAATTATTTCTACAAAGAGTGACATCAGCAAGATGGTCGACTAGGAAGTCCCAACCCACATACCTCCACAAATGCAATGAATGATTTAACAACTACCACAAAAAGACATATTCCAGGAAATCTCCAAAGTACAATGAAGAAGCTGCAGCAACCAGTAAAGAAGAAAAACTGAGAGTGGTCACGTAGAAAAACATAGGAAGTATTTTACCTGCATCACCCCATCATGTAACCAGGCACAGCTCTGCAGTGCCAGCATGGACAACCACAGTTTTTATTACCAGGGATCCCCACAGTCTTTGCCAAAGCTGCACTAGTGACAGAGCTGCCCAGAGTACACACTGCTCCCCCTTACCTGAGCAAAAGCTGCTACTGCACCCTCCCTAGGGCCAGAATTGCCACGTCCCCCAACCCAGCACTGACACCACCTCACACACACCTACACCTTGGAACCCCAGTGCTATTATCACATGCTACACTCTCATCCCCAAATTGTATTGCCAAGGAGGATCTCCTCAGCCATCACTTCCCTTTGCAGGAGAAAAGGAGCACAGGAACTCACTTCACAGCCAAAGAAGTGTGACAGCGGTTTCAAGCTCATGAAATTCACTGGTCTTATCGTGTTTCTCATCATTTTGAAGCAGCTGGCTTGCTAAAATGGTAGAATGTCATTTTGAAGTCACAGACGCAGCGCTAGCTAGGTGACAATATTTTGTGTGGCTGGAACAAATTTCTCCAGAAGGCAAAATATGCTCTGAATCAGTATCCAATATATGGTACTATTTCTCTCATCTCAGCATTCGTGAGTACAGGAATCAAGGAGGAGAAATAGAAATGGCACCACTCACCATTATCCTTAGTGACCCATTAGCAAAAATTTTGCTTCCTACACCCACAACTTTATGCTCTGTGGCCCAGAAGTTAGTCCCAGAGGAAGAATGCTTCCATCAAGAGACACAACAATGACTTCATTCAACTGAAGGTTAAGATGCCACCCAGCCACATTGGGATTTTCAGGTCTCTGAGTCAACAGGCTAAAAAGGGAATGACGGTGTTGGCTGGCATGACTGATCCAAACTACCACTGGGAAATTGGAGGAAGGAAGAATATGTCTAGAATAGAGGAGATCCCTTAGGGTGTCTCTTTGTATAACTATGCCTTGTGATTAAGGTCAGTGGGAAAATACAACAACCCAATCCATGAAGGACTATAAATGGAATGAAGGTTTGGGTCATTCCACCAGGTGAGAAAACCATCGCCAGCTAAGGTGCTTGGTGAAGACAAAGGGAATATAGAATGGATAGTACAAAAAGCTAATCAGCAATACCAGCTATGACATGTGATCAGTTATAGAAATAAGGACTGTAACTGTCATGAGTACTTTTCCCTATTTTGTTAAAAATAGGTTTGTGTGTATATATTCATATATTAAGCAAATATCTTTGTTTTATTTCCTCTCCTATTCCATCATGTAAGATAAGATGTATTAACTTCATATCAGAATTTAAGTATTGCTACTTTTACATCATAGTATTTAAATTATAGACTATCAGGAGAAGAGAAATATCACTCAAGGGCTTTACCTCCTCTTCTCAGGAAGGGTTTAGTGCATTATCAGGTATATCACATTAGGTTGAACTATGATCTTGTTATTGTTTTTATTTGAAGATTAAGTATGGTTTAAGGAGATGCAAGCGGATGCCAAGTTGACGGAGTGAACTTGTAATGGTTATCTTGGGTGTTAACTTGACTGGGTTACAGGATATCCAGATGGCTGATAAAGCATTATTTCTGAGTTCGTCTGTAAGGTTGTTTCCAGAATAAATTGGTATTTGAACTAGTGAACTGAATAAGGAAGATCTGCCCTCACCCAAATATGAGCAGACACCAGAACAAAAAGGCAAAGGAAATAATTGCTCTCTCTCTCTCTCTCTGTCTCCTAGAGCTGGACACCCATCTTCTCCTACCCTTGGACATAAAAACTCCAGGCCCGGGCTCTCTGGCCTTCACACCCTGTGACTTTCATGACTGCCCCTGCACCCAGTTCCTCAGGCCTTCTGCTTTGGACGAAGAGTTACACCCTCAGCTCCTCTGGTTCTCAGATCTTCAAACTTGGATGGAGTCATGCTACTGACTTGCCTGTTCTCCAGCTTGCAGATAGCACACTGTAGGACTTCTTACCCTCCATACTCACATGAGCCAACTCCTCTGACAAATTGACTCTCATATGTCTATGTCAGATAGATAGATAGATAGATAGATAGATAGATAGATAGATAGATAGATAGATAGACAGATTGATGATAGATATCATGCGTACATACATATGTATTCTATTGGTTCTATTTCTCTGGAGAACCCTGACTAATACCAATTACAGATGGTTAAAATAAATAAAGTCATATAACAACAAGTATTGATGAGGATGTGAAAAAATCAGAATCCTCACATGAAGTGGAAATTTTAAATAATACAGCCACTTTGCAAAACAATCTGGCAATTCCTTACATGATCGAATAAAGAGTTACAATATCGCCCTCCTAAGTACATATATTCTGCTCTTAGGTATATACCCAAGAGAAATGAAAACATATGTCTACACAAAATCTTGCACATAAGTCTTCATAGCAGCATTGTAATAGCCAATAGGTGGGAAAAAAATGATCTCCATCAACTGATGAATGGGTAAACAAAATATGATGTATTCATGGAATGGAATATTACTCAGCTATAAAAAGTAATGAAGTGCTGATACATGCTACAAAATGAATGAAATTGAAAATATTACACTGAGTAAAAGAAGTCAGTCACAGCCCGGGGTGGTGGCTCATGCCTGTAATCCCAGCACTTTGGGAGGCTGAGGTGGGTGGATCACAAGGTCAGGAGTTCAAGACCAGCCTGGCCAACATGGTAAAACCCCGTCTCTACTAAAAATACAAAAATTAGCCAGGTGTGGTGGCATGCACCTATAATCCCAGCTACTCGGCAGGCTGAGACAGGAGAATCACTTGAACCCAGGAGCAGGAGGTTGCAGCGAGCCAAGATCATGCCATTGCACTACAACCTGGTCCCACCTAGGAGACAAGGGCAAGACTCCATCTCAAAAAAAAAAGTCAGTCACAAAAGACCACTGCTACGGTTTGAATATCCCCTCTGAAACTTGTATTGAAACTTAATTCCCAGCGTGGCAGTGTTGAGAGGTGGTGACTTAAAAGGTGACTGGATGATGAGGCCTCTGCCCTCATTAATGGACTTATCCACTCGTGGATTGACAGATTATATGGGTTATCATGGTTGGCTTTTTGAAAGAAGAAAGAGATATGTGAGCTAGCATATGAGAGCACCTTAGCACACTCAGCCCCCTTGCCATGTCAGAGTCCCCACCAGCAAGAAGGCTCTCACCAGATGTGGTCCCTTGAACTTGGACTTCTCAGCCTCCATAATTACAAGAAATAAATGGCTTTTCTTTACAATTACCCACTTCCAGGTATTCTGATAAGCAACAGAAATTGAACTAAGATAACCACATGTTATATAATTTCATCTATATAAAATGTCCAGAATAGGGAAATCTACAGAGACAGAAGTAGGTCCAGTGGTTGCTTAGGGTTGAGAGGGTGGCAATGGGGGGCAGTTAGAGGAATGATACCTAAAGGGTACAGGATTTCTTTTTGAGGTGATCAAAATGCTCCAAAATTGACTATGGTGATGATTGTATATATCTGTTAATTTATTGAAAAACATTAAATTGTACACTTTAAGTAGGGTAATTGAATAGCATATGAATTACACCCCAATAGAGTTGCTGGAAAAAAGTTTGAGCCCGTTAAATATTAGGATCTATTTGTTGTAACAGTTTAGCCTACCCTAAATAATATAACCCATAATATCACAATCCAATGATAAGCTTATTTTGATGTACATATTTACAGTTTGTTTTGCGTGAATATAACTTTTTAAAATTAACGAACCAGCTAATATTCTGTAAACTGTACTTTTTAACTTAAATGATTGTAACTACCTTTCTGTGTTAATAAGTATGCTTTTTTCATTTCATTTAATACCCAGTATTAAAAATTTTCTGTTTTATGGTAGTTTAACATGTTAATTTTAACAAACTACTAAGCTTTATCTTCCATTATTATTTTGTCAAAGTAATGTCAATTTTTTAGCTTTTATTTTTCCATTTCTTTTTGTTCTTGTTATGTTTTACATTCTGGAAGATTTCCTCAACTTTCTGTGCCAATTCTTCTATCATATTTTAAATTTCCTATCCTCTATCTTTGTCTCTGAACGGTCCTTTTAATAGTACCCTCTTCTTTTTCTATGTATGTAAAATCCTCTCTTATGTTTCTGAAAATATTAATTATGGTATTTTGAAGTGTTTGAGCTCTACATTGTCTGTTTCCTCTCAGTTCTTTTTTCCTGTTTGTCAGTTTTGATCTCTGTATTTTACAATAGAGGATGCTTCAAATGTATGTTCTTCATTGGGTATCTGTACATGTTTAAAGTAAGGCATGAGAATGTAACCAGAAGCTGTGGATGTGGGAGTGTAGTATACGGACTGGTGTGTCTCACTGTACAGTCATGGGGTGGGTATCTGGTCCCTTTGTTTTGATTCCTCAGATGTCGGTATCTGCAGATCTTTTGTGTTCACTAGACAGTTTCTCCAGGCAAAAGTCCCCCAGCCTCCTGCCTTGCACACATAGGCATGGCTGCCAGTATTCTGACTGCTGAGAAAGGGAAGGGCACTGGTGGTTGTCTGCTCAGTATAGAGAGTTTCCCTTGGTCCCTTTTTCACCTCCTTGCCTTGCTTCTATCCTTAGCTGCGTGGCTGACCCAGGCCCAGAGTTTCTCTATCGCAGTTTCCTCCCAGGGCGGCATTCTCTCCTCACCCCACTCTACTCAGTTTTCCATCATGATTTCTGCAATGAAGACCCTCTTGCGCAAGTCCTCAATAGCTTCCACCCTGCTGAATCCAAGGATGATTTTCTGCCCTCATTTTACTTAGCCTTTCAGATGAATTCAGCACAGTTTTAGTGTTCCCGTAGTCTAAAAATTCCTTATTGATTCCATGACAGGCAACTTCCTGGCTAAACTTGAAATATATTTCCCACAAACATTTGTAAATGTAAAACAGTCATGACACTCTCCGGCTTAAAACACACTGAAGCTTCTCATCACACTTTGAACGTATCCAGTTTTTCTTGCTGTGGCCCACAGACTCCACATCATCTGTCCTCACCTGTCTCTAGCTCATCTCTGACCACCCTCTGTGCGTTCAAAATGCGCCACTGGCCTTCTTTCTGTAGCTCAAACATACCCAACTTAGTCCTCTTCAGGGGATCTGCATTTACATTCGTCTCCACTAAGTATCAATTCCTCAGATCTTCCCAAGACTGGCTACTTCTTAGTTATTATTCAGTTCTCAGCTCAAACATTAACTCTTCAACCAATACCATGACATATTCTCCCACCACTACTCCTGTCACACCTATTATATCAATATATTCTATTGCCACCATGACATTTATAATCATGTAATACAATCTTGATTTTTTTTTTTAATTCTGAGTCCCCTACAAGAATGAAAGCCCCACATGGACAGAGGTGCTGTCTGTTTTGCTCCCAAATGTCATCAAACAATGCCCAATACACAGCAGATCCTTGATAAGTCTTTACTGCATGGATAAATGAAGTGGGTAACCGGTCGTGTGCTCAGTCCTCCATGGGAATTGCTGCAATACTACTAAGTGAAGGATCCATTTTCAGCTCAGACTACCACCTAGATGGAACTCTTCCCACCAGAATAGATTTTAAATATTCCTCAACCACTATGGTACCCAAAGTACTCATCACCTCAGGGAGCACAGAAATTCTACCTAGAAAGGCAGAAGACAGACCTCACAGTGCCATTTCTCATCCATAGAAAAGCATCCATAGTAAGCAATAAAATCTTCTAATGAAAATATTTAAGAAAAATCCAGTACATTAAGACGGAACATTGAACAAGTGAGCAAGTAAATACTAAGAACACAAATAAGTGCAGCATGTGAATAACAGAAAAATATCAGAAATAGCCTTTAAGAGAGATTATTCTCTTGGCCCCACGAGTTATGGATTCTATTCACTTCCTTGATGTGAAATAACTAAAAGTTGCCATCAGAATTTGCTCTAAATATTTTATTACTAGTGTTACATAAATATGCATAGTGAGCTGCATTTAGGTATAAATAAATTGGTAATGGATTAGTCAATTACCTAATTCAGCAATTACCTAAGTTAACAAATCCTAACTTAAAGACTGTCTCTCAGTATTGCATATATATAACATACAAACAGGTGGATACTAGCTATGCTTTCTTAAAAATGTGAATACTTTTTGATTCTATAATTCTACTTTAAGGAAGTTAACCTAAGTAACTAATTAAGAATATGAATTAACTTTTGGCTATAAAGATAGTCATTACAATGTTATTTACAATAGCAACCTAAATGTCCAACAATAGGAGACTGATTATAGTTATTCAAAAAATTATTCTATAGACAAATGTTTATTGGTATAGAATGTATTCGTTAGATTGAAAGAACACATTACAGAGCAATCCAATCCCATTCTATTTATTGTATATACATGTGAACATGTAAATATATGTGTGAATATGTAAATGTGGAAGAGACAGAATAAAAGAGCAAGGAAGGGCATACATGAAACAGATTTTATTAGGTTGGTGCAAAAGTAATTACTGTTTTTGCCATTGAAAATGATAGCAAAAGGCACAATTACTTTTTAAAAACAGTTTTTCTGAATAGGAAAGATATTTCTTTTACATATTTTTTGTTTTTCTTTATCTTAATCTAATTTTTCCTATAATAAATAGTTGTCACCATTGTAATATGAGGAAAAACTAAATTTTTAATCAAAACTATGTTGGTGATCAGAATGGGTGTTTCTTAATTCATTTATTCTGTCTGAAAGTGCCACATATCATACACATGTGGACAACAACACAAACATTTAAGCACAAAATAGACCTATGTGCCTAATGGACACTTGAAATTTGTAACTTTTTCTTCACACAGTTGAACTGTCATTTCTCTTTACACCAGCTTAATTCTTTCACCTCTATGAAGCTATTATGCCCGCTTCTCCCCTTAGTCCTCTTGTTAGCCATCTTATTGATTGATTGATTGACAGAGTTTTGCTCTTGTTGCCCAGGCTGGAGTGCAATGGCATGATCTCAGCTCACTGCAACCCTGCCTCCTGGGTTCAAGTGATTCTCCTGCCTCAGCCTCCTGAGTAGCTGGGATTACAGGCACCTACCACTGCACCCAGCTAATTTTTTGTATTTTTGTAGAGACAGGGTTTCACTATGTTGGTCAGGCTGGTCTCAAACTCCTGACCTCAGGTGATCCACCCACCTCAGCTTCCCAAAGTGCTAGGACTACAGGTGTCAGCCACCATTCCCGGCCTTGTTATTCTTTTTATTCTTTTTTGCAGGCTCCTGGTTTTAGTCAATTTGGGCTATTATAACAAAACACCAGAGACTGGGCAGATTAAACAGCAGAAATTTATTTCCCACAGATCTGGAAGCTGAGAAGTCCAAGACCAAGGTACCAGCTGGTTTGGTTCCTGGTGAGGGCTCTCTTGCTGCCTTGCAGACAGCTGCCTTCTTGCTATGTCATCACATTCCTTTTCTCAGTTTATGCACATGAAGAGAGAATGAGACTTCTCCCTTTTCCTTCTTATGAGGCCACTAATCCCACCAGAAAGGCCCCATCCTCATGATTTCATCTAACCCTAGTCACCTCCCAAAGCCCCGTCTCAAAATACCATCAAACTGGAAGTTAGGGCTTGAACATATGAATTTGAGGGGAACACAAACCTTCAGTCCATAACACTTCTCTTCTTCTGATTAAATATGAATGTTTCATAGGGCTCTGTCCTGATGTTCTACACATCCTCCATCCTTCAGACACACTGATGGCTTCCACCACATCTTTTTAAAATCTCAAATATGTACTATTATCCCAGGGAGACCCAAGCTTCAGCTCCAGACCTAAATCTCTCTGGAGTCCCACAGACAGCTCAAGCACACATACCCTTAAGTTTCTTCCCTTATCAAATCCTATCTTTTCTTTGTGTTTACCATAAGGGTGAATGAATGGCATGACCATGTACCCATTCACCTAAACCAGCAGCCTAGGAGACCACCTACACTCTTCCCTTTATGATACAAAGAATCATATGGAGAATCATAGGAAGACAAAAGAGAAATTGCTCAGTCCAGAACTTCAAGACCCAGAATTCAGACTTTAGTGTGAGGGGTGTGACCTACCTTGCACAGAACTATCAGCAGTTCTAGGTGCTAATGGAACCAAGCCCATACAACTCACAGATCTTAGCCTCTCTGGCCTGGTGGACATGTCATTTAAGTGGATCACCTACAGCTGCAAAATATGAGAAACCTCTAGAAATAAGAACAGTGGGAGGCCTTGTTCTAATCCCACAAATGGCATTTCTTTCCTGATTTGAGGTTTTATAAGCAAACCAAAGTAAATGCAACCTTGAACAAAAGTGAAGTCCTACTCATTACCAGATTTGGCTTGCTTCACATTGGTCCTATAGATTTTTCAAATACATCTCAAATTTCCTTTTTCCACTTCCCTTCTCAGCTCATGCTCTAGCCATTTCTCTCCAAGATTAGGGCTCAGCTCCTAGTTTTCTCCCTCACTCAAATCTTTTCCAACTCTCACCTGTTCTCCACACTGCCCCAGGAGCCTCCTTTCTGCTACTAAAAATCCCAGGATGGCTTTCCATCTCCCCCCTGAAATAGAAATTTTCTCCCACGGGCTCCTGCTAGCCTGTCCACACCTTTGCACCTACATCCTCCACACTGCGGCTGCACTTGACATTCTCAAGCACTCCACGCTCTATCTCCTCCACTCAGTGCAGCTGCCTTTGCTCACCCTGGCTCTCCCTGTGCCCAACCTCCCAACTCCTCTCCTATCAGAACCTCCCTGAGAACACTTCACAACACCACCCTCCAGAGGTTTCAGAGTTCCTTCCTACTTGCTCCCATCATTCCTCCAGGGTATAGCTTACAGGGTAGCCAGACTTTGCTATATTTTATAGTAGGTGTTTGTTGACCTCTCTCTCCACCACACTGCAGGCACTTAGAGGACAGGCATGGAGGCTTTTCACCTTTCTTCTGACATGTAATTTGGGGGTTAGACATAAATGTTCAAGGCGTATTTCTGAATAAGTGGATTAAATAAAATAATGAACAAACCAAAGAATGACTGAATGGCACCGATGATAATAGGTATTCACCTCTAGGGTGAAAACCTGCTTCAGTAATGCTTAGAAATTCTTGCCTTTAGAACCCTGAAATTGGACAGTGAGGTTAGCCTTGTGAAGTTATCTGGGTTACTTGGAAACTGGGGAGTCAGTATAATCCAAAGAGAAAAAGCCATAAGATGCTGGCCTGAAGAGATTTGCAAGTTTCTATCATATTGGTGTTTTTTCAATAGCCGCAAGGAGACATTGCAGCTCAAATCCACCTTTTCTTAGCAAATAAGCTCCAAAAGATGATCCAGAGAAAACAAAATCTATTGAAAGCAATAACGTTTCTTTAATCAGGGGCTCTGAGATGTGACCTGCCCAGGCAGCTATTGGCCTCTTCTGCCATTTTATATTTCCTCTTTAATCAAATCCCTGGATGCTACAGTTCTCAACTTGCAGAGATTTAAAAGGCACTTTGATTAATGGACTTGATCAGTGTCCGCTCTTGTTTAACCATGGTGCTCTCCTCTGCGTTTCACACCCACATCACACCATCCCCTTTTATTACAGGAACTGAAGAATGTGATGGCCTGCCAGACAGCAGAGTAATTTATGAAAAATATATTTTTAAAGGGAGAGTGTATTAAAGCTTGAAAAGAACTCAGAGCCTGTTGCTATTTTAATTTTAAATAGGCTATGCAAATAATTAAATGTCAGGTCATATTGACGCCATCAAATTTAGGAGAGTATAGATGGTATACAACCCCAGGGTCCTAGAGAATATTAAATCAGATCTATCAGGGCACTGCATCATATCCTGCTTTTGACATGAAACAACAGTATTGATTGGGTTAAAAATGAGCCAATTTTCAAAAACCTCTACCTGCTACAAACGTTTCCATATATACCACAGTTCTTTAAAAAGAGATAAAAAGAAATTGAGATGAATTCATAAATATATTTAAACACTAAATCCCTCTTTGGTTTTTTTATTTTTCTTAAGCCTCTTCTGCCTCACAAAAGTCTATTTCAAATATTGACTTCAAGGAGAAGATGGATAAGAACAGCCAATATTCAGGGTTAAGGTAATGGATGCTGCTCATTCTACTTTAGAACTGTTTAATTTGGATATTTACCTGAACTTCACTTATGGCTTTGTATACCTGAGTCTCAATCAGGCACACCCAAGCATACTGTGTATTGTGAGCTATATACTGTGTTCTGTGATGCAGATCTTTCAGATTAGTAGGAAAGTTTTTTTAAAATCCTCTTAAAATGACATTGAGAAAACACAAATTGTCAGTGAATAAATATTTATTGTTCACCTACTATGTGCTAAGAATTCTGCTACATCGTAGAAGTGTCAGAATGAATAAGACAATGAGGAGAGGAGATAGCAGAAAACGTGCCTTTGGTCTTTTAAGCTGCCTAACTAGTGATTCAGGGAATTCTTCCAGAGTACCTAATAACTGGTTATCTCACAATGGCCCAGAATCAAATTGAATGTCAAAAGGAAACCAGTCTCGCATCTGAGATTGGCTGGTTGGCCAATAACCACCAGTGACAAAAGCTTAGCATTGACCCCGGTAATTTGTCTCTCCATTGCCCATGGCAGACATCGCTAATCAATTACAGCATTTGGCCATCTAATCCACAATTATTTACTGAGTGATTCTTACATGTCAACACTCTAAGTACAGCAGACCCTGCAATGGACAAGATAAACAAAGTCCCTGCCCTCTTGAAGCTTATATTCTTATGAGGAAATGAGGCAATACACAAGAAAGATAATTTTAGACAATAAGAGGTGATAGGAATACAATTAGGCAAGGAAAGGGGATAGTATGTGCCTGAGGGAATGGGGGAGAGAAGACACTTTGTAGCTAGGGTGGTCAAAGTTCTCTCAGTAGAGGTCACATTTGCAGAGAAACCATGAGATCTATTCCACTGGCTCCTCCTCAGGACAGCACTCTGGGCAGCCATTACCAGTCAAATGCTGATCAGATGCTTCTGTGCTGTGAATGAGTCCCGAGTAAGGCATACTAGGGGATGGAGAAGAATCCAAGGTAAAAAGCATTCAATGTAGCTATGGGATACATATCTAACAAAATCAAACATTGCAAGATTGAAAGAAGACTTGAAATACTTGGATTCTAGTCTTATTTTAAGGTTTTAGACTCTCAGTTTCCTCATCAATGAAATAGGAAGGTTGGATGAAATAATCTATCAACTTCCTTTTAGATCCTATGGTCAACAATTCCAACTAAGAAGTAAAGTAGGTTTTTAGACAAATGGAGAGAGAGGGTAGTTTAAGTAGAAAAGTATTTTTGTAAAAGAGGTCATTTGAATAGTCAGAGGAGAAATGATATGTAGCTATGACTTTCTGGAGGCTTCTGGGTGACCAGCAGCACCATAGTCAGCTCCTGGTTTTGCAACCAGCTTCAACTATCACCATCCAAAGCAGGTTTCACCTTGAATTCTGCATATAAGCCAATTGGTTTGGTCTTCTCAGCCGTGTGCACATTCAAAATCTCCAGCATTGCAATCTGTCATCTGCTCATCTCAGAACACAAAGACCTACACAAAGGCAAATCATCACGTCGTGAGACAAAGAAGAAAGGGTTATTAGAGATTCCCAGGAAAGAATCCACCTTTCACTGCTGCCTGCGACAGGAGAACCACCACTTTCAGAAGTGTCACAGGAGAGAATTACAGGTTTGCACAGTAACGATGGGTCTGGATCAAGAGTCGGGTATTTATTTTTTAAATTCTTGATGTTGCTCTACAATAGCATTAAGAACAGGACCCAAGTGCATTAAAATGTCCCCTTTTTATACAGGTAGTAGCTCAAGATTAGGTCCTTAGCCATAACCCAGATATTTATATGTTACTATGATATTGTGAGTTTGGATGATAAATGATCCAAATTCATTTTGTGGGTACAAAGTGCTTCATAAATACTTAATCTCCAGAGTGATTTCAACTTAGAATGTCTGACTTTATTTGGACTTCTCTTTATCCAAGTCACACCAGGTCCTTGCTCTATTTGTAAATATGCAATCTTCCGCACCGGCCTCTGCAACACTCCCCCTGCTGCTGATGGATGCTGACTTGGGTCTCGCATCCAGGCAGACTGAGAGATGCAAGATAAGAGAGGAATGGTCTCTTGAGTAACCTACGATCCAAGAATAGCCCCGTTGATTTACTGTATCTCCCTTTTTCCATGCTCTGGTGCAAATATGGAACTATCTTTGTGACCTCTGCCAGATCACAGGGGTGGATGTTTTCATGAGAGGATGCTCTCTCCAGAGAAAAGCACATGATAGCAATCCAGCATTTTGGACCCACCAACTGTTCATCCAACAAATCACAGCCCCTACCCTTCTGCCAGGAGCAGAGCAGAAGGGTGACCAGGGGTTTGCTTTCTCTAGGAACATACAAGAAATGCCCGTACAGGTGTCATTTCTTCTATTTCCCTCCTAAAATAACACTCCTGAAGACACTCACGCAGCATGGCTTTGGCCTACACTTCAGAGAGCCCTGAGGGTCAGGCTGGAGTCTACTGCTGTACTCTGTAACTAACCGCATCAGAGAATGCGTGGTTAGTTACAGATCGCAGCAGCAACACTACTTCATCTCTCTGGTCTTCAGTCTTGTCATTTATAAAATGAAGGCTTGGGTCTGTCTCTTAGGCATTAACCTCATGGTAGCCTATTTGGTGAACAAGCCTGGTTTGAAATCCTGTCTGGCACTTACGGCTTGTGTTGCCTGGCCTCAATTTTCTTGTCTGTATTATGGAAATAATACCTACTTCAAAGAGTAACTGTAAGAAAGAGATTAGTTAAGCACATGGCACAACTGTTCAACTGCAGTGAGCTGTCTCACCTTATTTTTATAGGGAGAGTCCTCTTACATTACCATTCAACAGAATTCTCTTTCCCATGCAGGTGCTCGCTAAACCTGAGCCCCTCCAAATCCAATTTGACAACAAAATTGCAGAACAGCCCAAACCCTGTTTGAATGAAGAGTTTATCTGGATCATTTCTGTTGAAGATGAATATCCCAGGCTCATCACACCTCCCCACTCATTAAATCTGTGAGAACAACCAGGCATGCCACACAAAATGGAGAAAGGAAAAGCAGGTCCCCAGGAGAGAGTGTTAAGTGCATATATATATCTGTTCTATTATCTTAGTGGCTTGGGACAACAACTACTTTAGTTTATCTTATGACTTTGTGGGTCAGGAATTCAGGCATAGTTTATCTGGGTGATGTTATCAGCTGAGGTTGGTCTGTGGTATTTAGATGTTGAGTGGGCTAGACTGGAAGGTCCAAGACAACTTCACACATGGTTTTGGGGTGGGAATGGCTGGAGGGCTGGGCTCAGCTGGGGCTGTCTACTGGAGCATCCACCCATAACTGTGCCAACAGGGCGATCTCAGGGCGTCAGACTTCTTACATGGTTAGATGACACTTCGAGACAGTGTTTCAAGAGACCAAGGCTGGAACTTCAAGGCTTCTTCTAATCCAGCCTTGGAAGTCATGCAGCATCACTTCTACCATATTGTAGTGAGCAAGTCATCAAGGCTGGTCCAGAGCCAAGGAGGGGAATAAGACTTCACAGCTCAATGGGACAAGTAACAGAGAATTTGCAGCCATCTTTAATCTACCTCAATACCTGAGCCTCAATTCTGCTCTGTAGAATGGGCTATGGGCAGACCTCTCCCATCTTCACATCCTTTCCAGTGTCACTGCCAATGTCTTTAATATCTAATGAAGAAGCCAAAGGCAAGAGGTCACAGAGCAACAAAAAAACCACAAGTAGGGCCTAGAGGCTCCGCTGACTTGCCACCATCTCAAAATATCTGCTGTGTTCAACTGCCTTTCATGAGCCTGGAATCCAGAAAGCCAAAGACTCTCACAATGTCTGCTTCAGAGACCTGTACTGTGGATGGGAGGCCATTTGGAGGCTGGCGCTGCTGGGATGCTCTCTGTCAACTACTGTTTTCCCGAGGGCAAGCCTGCTGACATGTGGTGGGGGGTGGCGGGGCTTCATTTCCTCAGGAAGGACAGGGAAATTGGGTGTCTGAAAAGGCTGTGTCCTTTTGCAGCTGATAGCTATTGTGCAAGAGGCACTCAGGCCGTTAGGATTCTCAGGGTCCGCAAGCCCTTCCCATTAATTGTAAGCATCCAAGGGCTTGCAACAACAAAGGTTAATTTTTCATATGCTGCCTTTGCTGTGGGTCATTGCGGCTTTGTTCCGCACCATCTTTACTCTAGAACCAGAACTGAGAAAGCAGTTTCTGTCTGGAACAGTGTCAGTTGCCATCACAGAGGGAAAGGTAAACACAGTGATTCTTAATCCTTCTGCTCAGAGGCTACACCTGTCAGTTCCACTCACGTGTCATTGGTTAAAGCAAGTCAAACGGTCACACTGCATTCAACAGAGCAAGAATGTAGAATCCTCCCACTGCAAGGAGAAGCCCCGCAGAGGAGGGTGACACAATATTTGGTGAACATTAGTATGATCCTCCACAATCTGTGCTCTGGTTACCAAATACACAGTTCCCAACCCTCCTGTTATGGCAGAACACACTTGCTGCTCCCTAAGGGAGACAACCCTAAACTCGCCTCCAGGCACTGTTTGGAGCTGAAAGTCCAGGATCCATGCCAAGGCAGGAGCCTCTCTAGAGCAAGGTTGGACATAACTCCTTTCGACGGAGACAACTAAGAAATAACAAGGCAAGACACCTGCTCCCACACACAAACCCAGTATGCAGCTTGGGACAGGGACACAATAAACACTCTCATTTGGAAACAGAAGCATGGGAGACACAACAGTCACAGACCCACGTCATTTTAGAGTCCCCCCAGGGTACATCCAAGGAGCCCTTTTCCTAAGGATGGGGACTATTCCTTGACCAGCCCCACTGACTGTTTTCCCTTGGAGAAACTTCCCGGCCCATTGCTCTCTCTAGCTCCAGGCTCTGCCCACTGGGAGGGCCTCTCAATTTCCTACCTGCCTGAGCTGTAGCTGAAAAGGGCCTTAGAGAATGTGCATTCCCTGGGGTGCAAAGGAGGCCTTCAACCTGCTTCCTACCTATAGATGTTGGGCGTCCAAGGCTGTTTTCCGTCTCAGATAGGCACAGTCTCTTTACTCCAGCCACTGGCTCCTTCGCCTGTGCAAGTCTCTTGCAACATAAATTGGTTTCTTCTGTGTTTGAGTCTAATCTGTATCCAGAACCACGAAATGATTACTTTTGCTCCAGGACATTTACTTTTAAGTTAGCTTGTTATGCAGCTCTAGATAACCAGAAGAACACTGTTTAAAAAATACAGGCCGGGCATGGTGGCTCACATCTGTAATCCCAGCACTTTGGGAGGCCGGGGCAGGTGGATCACAAGGTCAGGAGATGGAGACCATCCTGGCTAATACGGTGAAACTCCGTCTCTACTAAAAATACAAAAAGAAAATTAGCTGGGCGTGGTGGCTCGCGCCTGTAGTCCCAGCTACTTGGGAGGCTGAGGCAAGAGAATTGCTTGAACCTGGGAGGCAGAGGTTGTGGTAAGCCAAGATCCCACCATTGCACACTCCAGCCTGGGCAACAGAGCCAGATTCTGTCTTAAAAAAAAAAAATACAGATACCCAGGCCCACTCAAGGCCAATTCAATCAGAATTTCTGGCAGAGAAGCCTCCACAGCACTGATTAATTTCTCCAGGTGATTCCACTGTGGTTGAGGGTTGAGAAGCTGCTGATCTTCTATTGGTGATGCCAGTGAAGAAACCCAGAGGCCTAGGCAAAAAGTCATCTTTGGTTTCTCCTTACCAGAAACTACCATTTCTTTTATGAGATGGACTCTCACTCTGTCGCCAGGCTGGCATACAGTGGCACCATCTAAGCTCAGTGCAGCCTCCACCTCCCGGATTCAATTGAGTCTCATGCCTCAGCCTCCTGAGTAACTGGGATTATTGGCATGTGCCACCACATCCAGCTAATTTTTGTATTTTTAGGAGAGATGGAGTTTCACCACGTTGGCCAGGATGGTCTTGATCTCCTGACCTTATGATCCGTGCGCCTCCGCCTCCCAAAGTGCTGGGATTATAGGCATGAGCCACTGCACTTGTCCAGAAACTACTTTTTTTATTGTTTCTCTGACTGTGTTCACTTAGTGTATACAGCCTGCTACAATTCAGTTAGTATACATTACCAATGGTAAATAAAGTTCTGGAAATTACATCACATGAGGAAAGTATAGTAAAAGAAAAATGGGGATGCACATAATCCTGAGAAGAAAAGATAAGGGAACACAGCATTTACTTATTTTCACATATTTAAGTAGGTATGGAAAGCTTTTTTCTGCTCACTAGAAAGCAATGGTTAACCACTAGATAGAAATTACAAGGAAAAAGATTATGCTCTATACAAATTTCTTTTTTTTTTTTTTTTTTTTTGCCTTCACCCCCAGCCTCACTTCTAATTTTTTTAAATAAGATAGAGAAATCACTTTTTCCTAACAGCAGTTATGGAACTATCTCTCACCATAGTAGTGATCTGGGCTATTTACAAATTACCTGGTGCTCACTCCTTCTGAGCACAGGATAGGACTTCATTTCCCCACCCCTTTCAGGTTAGGAATGGCCTACTGCCTAGCTTTGACCAAAGGCATGCGATTGGAAGTGCTATAGATTACTCCACCCAAAAAACTTCAAGTGCCCGGGTGCAAATTCCCTCATCCCCTGTCTCTCTTCTGGGATATTGACATGCAGAGGCACTGTTAGCCTGAGTCCTGAGTGAGTCCATGGAGCAGAGCCCCAGCAAGACTGACACCTCAAATACAGGATTGCCTAGTTACATCTGAATTTTAGGAAACAAATATTAATTTTTAGCATGCAATATTTGAGACATACCTATACTAAAAAAAATTCACCGATCATCTGAAATTCAAATTTGAATGTCTTGTATTTTTCTTTGCTAAATCTGGCAACCCTATCCTTAAATGATCCACGGTAGTCATGTAACATCAGGAAGAAATAAACCTCGTTATTTTAAGCCACAGAGATTAGGGATTGTTACTGCCAAATAACTTAGCCTATCCTGACTTAACGACTTCCAGTCTTTGATGAGAAAATATGTTGATGAGGCCTAAGTGTAGCCCCAGTGTTTGAAAGGAAGAAGGCAGTTTGTGTACATAGGAAAAGAGAAACTTGGGCGATCTGGGACATAATTTGAGAAGAAAGGATGGGTGAAAAATTGGAATAACACAGCCTCAGCCATCAGAAAATTTCACCTCTACTTGGAAACTAAAAATTAAAAAAAAAAAAAAATGAAAAATATAATGGTAGAGAGAAGTCCTGAGGATAAAGAGGCCACGTGAGTTTGGAGTCGGCATGGAAGCACTTCATGGGGAAAGGTTCGCCTGGCCAGGAGATAACCAAATAAGTAGGATTGGGGTTGTAGAAGGGCTGAGTATCATGGTTTGTGAGGTTATTTTCCAGAATTTCCAGAGTATACAGGACCAGCTGTCCCTGCAGGGCGGGAGATAAAATGCTAGGTGATGTGGAAGTTGTAAGAATCAAAATGGAGTTACTAATGTTTTTTTCTTTAAAAAAAAAACAAAAACTTGACAGGCCAGGCACAGTGGCTCACCCCTGTAATCCCACCACTTTGGGAGGCCGACGCAGGCAGATAACCTGAGGTCATAAGCTCTAGACCAGCCTGGTTAACATGGTGAAACCCCCGTCTCTACTAAAAATACAGAAGTTAGCCAGGTGTGGTAGCAGATGCCTATAGTCCCAGCTACTCGGGAGGCTGAGGCAGGAGAATTGCTTGAACCTGGGAGACGGAGGTTGCAGTGAGCCGAGATCGCACCACTGCATTTCAGCCTGGGTGACAGAGCAAGACTCTGTCTTGGCAGGTTGTGTTGGGGAGGCCTCTATTGACAAATAGAGCTAGCGAAGGCTAAGAAGGAAGTGTTCACACACTTGTATGCCTGATAATAAAAACTAACACAAAAGACTCTGCAAAACCACAACCTTGCACAAAGGCCATCACAGCCTTACACATTTAACAAAAAAAAACTTCTGCAAGGACATCCACCCAGCAACTGCCTCTAACCTTGGACTGGCAACCCCTTTGTTATTGATGCTTGTAGCCAAGGATAACCATTTCAAAACAAGTATGAAATCCTCCTCATTTTTTCTTTAAAAATCTTTCTCTTCCTTTCTTCCTTTACCTCCTTGAATATGCACATAGCTTATTATCACATGCGTATTCCCATTGCAATGCCCTGCTCCTGAATAAAATACCTTTCTTTAGAGAGCCTCTCTCCGTGTGTTATGTAGGTTGACAGTGGCCAGCTGGACGCAAGTTTACCAGACTTCTCTGAAGCTGAAGGACTGAGTGCATCCACAAAGCCCACATCGGTGCCTCTGGCAGGCAGTGGTGAAGAGAGGGAGTAAAAGCACCTTGGCGGGGGGTTGAAGGGGAAGATATTTCAAAGCACAAATCCAGGCCCTTTTACTACCTTTTGTTTGAAGCATCGGTGTTATAGTAAAGCTCCTTGGAAGCAAGAGCCTGGCTCCCTTTATCTGCATGTGTCCCCACCCCACAGGGATCCCATGCTTAGCCCATGGCGGGTTCAAAAAGCATAGAATGTATGGAGGAACAGGGCTTCCTTTGTATATATTGTGACACTCCTTTAGCCGCGACAGTAACTCCCTTCGGCCACGAGGGGGAAGCATGGTGCCTCAAACCATAAACTGCTCCGGGCTTCAGAATCCGGGTGGAACAGTGAGTGATTCGCAAAAGCCAGTTGGTGCCTGGATGCCAGTCTCTGCCAGTATGTTCATGGGATCACGGCAAAGGGGGGTAGAAAACAGCAACCCAGTCATTTTTCTTCCATAAAGCTATATGCATCTAATGTAAAGGATTGTCCTTCCTTTGGAGATTTTCCTTTTCACTTTTGTCATTCAAGCATCCTTTCTTTTAAGAATGGTAGTAACTACAGGTGGTAGAGTTTTCTTGGTTTACTGTTAATATTCTCATGTAGGCAAATAAATAGTGTCAACCTTTCTGCATTCCAGAATGTTTATAGAAAACTACTTTTTAGTCTTGTGAAATCAAAACACAGAGACCCATTAGCATGGAATGTGAGGATCAGCTTGGCAGCATAGGAGGGCAGTGACCCCCACCCCAGCTCCCCAGCCTCTGCCCTGCCACACACAGCTCCCTCCTTTCTGCTCACCCCTCTCCTGGTCAACAGGTCAGCTCAGGGTCCTGCTTCCAACTTCCTCCTCCTAGTTAAAGCCGGTTCTCAACAAAGAACCTGCCATCCACAGCTTATGCCTCGGAGAGAATTTAAGTCACTCTTTTCCTGTCTCAGGAAACCATGCCTTTCCAATCTTATCTCTGATTCCAGAATGTAGGTCTGTGTGGCTGGTTCAAGGAATTTCAGGCAACATCAGGCAGAGGAAAATACCAGAGTATACCAGGTAGCCCACAAGGTGTTGAAATACTGCCACCCAGTGAGCCTGCAGATCCCACCCCATCTACTAGAGAGTTTGCTGGGGAGCACTTCCAATGCAGAGAATAGGGTCCTCAGCTAGAGTGGCCCCAACTGCTGATTCTTTCTTTATCTTTCTGGATAGTCACTCATCACCCCCATAAGCACTGTAATATTCCCATCCTGCTGACAGGGACCCTTCCATCTCATAGACCATTGCAGCCCTGGTGAGAGATGTCACCCCAAATCATTGAGGTCCTGCTTCGGTCACAAGTCAAAGGATGCTCTCTATAAGTGCCCTGTGGAATATGGTCATATTTTTGCAATGATTACACCACACAAATCAGCAGGGCTGCAAGGAGGCTACCACAGGAGGCTACCTCACCAGTGTTACAGGCGCCACACAGAAGCACAAGAAGATGCTGCCTTCAAAGGGGTCTCACAAATGCTCCCAAACTGCCAGAGTTGAAAAAGAGATGACGACTGTTTGGTGGGACTAAAGAAGGCTTCATACACTGGGCCTGAAACAATGGGTAGGTTTCTGACTGGCAAATATGAAAGGCAGAGCCTGTCTGTCAAAGATACAGTCTGAACCAAGGCTCCAACTAGGAAGGACGAGGATGTGTCCAGGACACGGGGCCTAGTGGAGCTTGGCCACGATATCAGGCTGAGTGGCAGGAAATGGATGGAAACAATAACAGAAGGCAGGACGGCTTGGCACACAGGCAGAGGTGGGCCCAAGTCCCGCTGCCCCAATGGACTATGTGCTGGCCTTGGCTGGCTTTCTAAGTCTCCGCTCTTTGACCCTCAAATATGGATAACAGCCTTCACTCGGCAGAGAATTAAATAAGGGAATGGGTGTGCAGCTGGTATTCCATTTTAGTCCACAAAATCAAGGGTGAAAAAAATGTAATTTTTACTTTTTTCTGACTCAATTTCTGTTCCAAGCCCCATTGCACCTAAGAACAGGAAGGTCGTTTCTTCCTGTCAGGACTCCTGCTATAGGAGGTTCTGCAGCCCTCGGCGGTCCTTTCTCCGACACCTCTGTCTCCACCTGCTCCTCAGGAGTGACCCACACTCACCGCTCCTCCATCCTTCTCATTCTTGTCTGTATTAGTTTGCTAGGGCTGCCATAGCAAGGAACTGTGCATGGAATGGCTGAACATAGCAGCAGCGTATTCTCTCACAGATCTAGAGGCTAGAAGTCCAAAATCAAGGTGTTGCAGGTCTGTGCTCCTTCCAGAGGCTCCAGGGAAGAAGACTCCTTGCCTTGCCCAGCTTCTGACCGTTGCCGGCAATCATTGGCCCTCCTTAGCTTGTGGCAGCGTCACGGCAGCCTCCGCCTCCATCTCCACATGGCCTTCTGCCTCTGCACACGTGGCTCTGTGTCCAGATATTCCTCTTCTTGTAAGGGTGCTAACTCATTGAACTACAGCCCAATCTCATCCAGTATGACCTCATCTTAATCTGAGCTACAAAGACCCTCTTTCCAAATCAGGTTACATTCTGATGTTCCTTCCAAGTGGGTATGAATTTGAACAACTGTTCTAGCCAGTGCCCCAAGAGACACCTTGGAGCCTACAGATTTCCTCTGTTGTTTCTGTGCCTCTCAAAGGCACTGGAATCTCTCAATATGCCCCTGCTCTGGGATGAGAAAACAGCCCTCTCCCCTCTGATAGCCTCATATCCTTCCTTTGTTCTACTCAGCAAAGGGGGCTCACTTCCCCACTCCCAGACCCCACGAATCCGTCCTTCCCCAGGGAGCATGGCTGAAGGCAGAGAAAGAGACATCCCTGCTCAGAGGCTCCAGCACCTAATCCCTCATTACCCCTTCACCACCCCCACCACTACTCTCTTTTCTCTCCCCAACCTGGGAAAGTTGTTTTTATTTACCAGACGTTCTCCCACATCTATTGGGTTTTACCTTTCTGTAAGGCTTGAACTTCTAAAACTCAAAAGCCAAGACCTCTTTCTCCATAACTTTACCTGTTCTGACATATGCCTCGCTGGCAAAATGAAGCAGGGAGATCTGGTAAGAAAATGCCAAGAATAAAATGATTAATAATGTGAAGAAAGCATCTACCACCTCAAATCGCCCAGCTCATTGAACCTGCGTGAGGATCCAGCGTTGTGCCTGGTGTGTACAGCTCAGTGCACCGAGATGACCAACAGCCTGGGTCTGCTTTACTGTCAGTGTTAAAGGCAGGAAAGTACCTGCCAAACCAGGACAAGGTGGTTACCCATGGTAAACATCAGTTACCCTCCCCAGCCCACGGAGGCAAACAACCCAGGGAGACTACAGCTCAGGGATTAGAACTCAAAGGCCTGAACAAATGAGGAAATTTCTCCAACAAAGGCTTTCTTTGACAGGGTGACCAGCCATAATTTCTGAGCATTCCAGGAGTGCTATGCAGACTCACAGGTATTTGGCAATTAATGGGATAAGACAAAGGTGCCATTGAGGATGTTTAGAGCCAACCCCTCCCAGGAGATAACCTCAAGGTCTTTCCCTTGCTCTTGGCCTTTCCGTGACTCATCCACAGCAGCTCCCTCCCTCTACCACACGAAGGACCCTGCACGTTCTGTTTCAGTATTCTTGAGAATAAAAACACTGTGGGTCATTCTGTGGAACTGGTTCTCACCCATTTTCTTTCCTTTGACTACAGCCAGGGCAGGTATCTAATTCTATAGTTTGTCTGTGGAGTGGAAAAACAATCTGGATTTTCACAGTCTGAAACCTAATTTCTGGTAGGAAGGTACCATCTGGTGGATATTTGTGAAACTGCTCACGTCCTGTGTTTGAAAATGAGCATCTGGGGGCAGCGTACCTCCCTGAATGTCAATGGGAACGTCGCTCCAAGAGGAGGAGAACTCCACATTCGATATGAATGATCCCCTTAACTACGTGACGCTGGGTATATGACCATGTGTGAAGCAGTGTCATCCCTGTTTGCAGTTTGCCCAGTTTACAATGAATTCAAATCGCTTCTCATTGTCTCTTCCTCTCAAGCGTGCTCCTTGCTCCTCTGTGACAGGCAAATTGATCTATGAGAGTTGTCTCTTGAGAAATCTAGTCATATCTCATGCAAACATTTTCTAATTGGTGCGCCCACCCCTCTGTGGGCATGTTCGCACACTGTCCTGGGCCCTTTGTGGAGGGTTGCCCCCTTTGCTCCCCGCAGGCCCTCTCTCTCAGACTCTGCACCCCCAACAGGAGGTCACAGGGTATCTGACAGGTTTGTGGGACTAGCCCCCAAACAGCAGGGTGAGCAGGGATGACTATTTGTTCAAGCTGAGCAGTCAGATTCTCACTCTCTTGAGATCTGGAATCACTATTCAGAAACCACAAACAAGTGTGGCTGCATCTGCGGTGGGGTGGACCTCAGCGCTCAGGGGCATGCTGCTTCTGCCATGTGCACAAAGTAGCAGCCCTGCCTGGCCTGCAGAGTGAGTACCAACCCAGAGCAGAGAAAGCTGGAGAGACCCTTCTGCCTCTGTGCTGGGGCAGTCCACATCCCTGAGCTGCATTCTGGCCCTTGGACTTCCTGGGTTATTCTAACAATGAATTCCTCTTGACTACCGAAGCAGGCTCTGGTGGTTACTTACATTTAGTACTACATATTTAGACAGACAGACACACACACACACACACCTGCTGCTGAGGGTCTATCCGCAGATCCTGAAGCCTACCCCAGGAGGTCTCACAGAAATTTAAAAAAAAAAATGCTTCTAATAAAAAAAATGTCAAGGGATTTCAAGTTCCATGTAACATCTGCAGTCAACAGGGAGATAAACCAACCTGCCCCAAGCCTGTTTGAAAGTTTCAGCAAAGGAGGCCACTAAGCCTCTGCCCCAGCTGAAGAGCAGGCTGTCTCCATGGGAAAGATCATCCCCTGTGATGCAAACGGTTTGTGGAGGAAGTGCATGGTGGAGGAGGAATGAGGCACTCCCTCCCCAAAAGAAGGAAGTTGGAGTATTGGTGGGGAGAGATTAGGCAGCCAGAGAGCGTCTCCATGATGCTGCCTGGGCTCACTGGAAGCAGATTCTGAGCAGAGTTCTGTGGGCAGGAGGTTTCTTAAGGAGTGTTCTCAGATCCATACCTGTGAAAGGAAGGGAGATGGGGCAGGAATGGGTACAGGGAGGAGCTGAGCTGCGAGAGGGCACAGCAGCAGCCTTGGCCCACCCCATGGGAAGCTTTGGAGTTTTAATGGCCTGTCAGGCTTGCTCACATTGGGCTAAAATGGCCTGGCTTTGTCCTTCTGTGTCAGTCAGTTGCTGGATGTGGCCTGCCCCGGGAAGGCTGAGATCTTGGATGAAGAGGATCTCTACAGCCTAGAGCCGGGGCCTGTCTGCTGATGGGGTCCTAGCAGTAGGGTGGCAAGTCCTTCCCTGTGGGATTCCCTGATCTGTGAACACCAGAGGGGTTCCTCATGTGATCTTTACTGCCTTGTTAAGGTGTTGTGCTCACTAGGAGATGGCATCGTCCTCATTCTGTTCCTTCAGTGAGAAATTGATGGAAATTGACAGTTTAAACTATATTCCAAAGGCCAGGGCCTAGGTGAGGAATATTGTGAAGTCATCATCCATTTTGTTCCATTTCTACTTTTGCTCCTTTGCCCCTTCCTTTTACATACTATTCCTCCCCTCTTTTTTGTTTTCTCCCCTCTCTCCATTCCCTCCTTCAGTTGTTTTTCTTTTCCCACAGGATAACCAACAGGACGGGCTAATTCATACTGTGGAGTAAATGACTGCTAACTAATCTTCTCCATTCCTGCTGCAATCCAGATGTGCATCATAACTGGATTTAGATCACGTCCTACCTGATCTCCCTTCTCCATTTCTTCTCTAGTCCACTTTGACCAATGAAGCCACACCAAGCATCACTAAATGCCGCCTTCATCATGTCACTCCCTTGTTCAGGAGAGTACAGTGTCTCCCCAGTCCCTTCCATGCCCAGTTCAAGGACAAGCAGCACTGGCCCAGGAATCAGAGGCCCAAGGGATCATGTAGCTCAGAGGTTAGGAGCATAGGCCCTGGAGCCCAATTGCTGTGTGAGTCTCATTTCCAACAATTACCAGTTCCGTGACTTTGGGCAAAGTATTTATCCTCTTCTGTCTCAGTTTCTCCATCTGTCAAGCAAAAATAACAACCTGCGGTGAGGATTTGATTAATCTAGTGAGTACATCTACAGCACTTAGAATAGGTGCTTGATCATCTTAGCCATTGGTAGTATTATTTAGACTACTAATCACTGAGTATTGAATACCTGAGTGACCCCGACCTTGGACAAATCACTTCACCCTGCCAGGGAGGGATCTCAGTGTCCTCATGTTTAATTTGAGGGGATTGCCTACATCATCCCTAGGGTCCTTCCCAGGCCCAGGATTCAGTTTCTCTCATTCTTATCATGTCATTCAAGGCTCACCCATCGACACACATATTTCCCCACTACAGCTATAATTTTGGGCTCACTCTTGTATAAGCCTTTGTTCCTACTCTTGTTCAGCCTAGCACTGTCCCTGCTCCCTTCAGTGTGTTGTCAGTCTTAGTAGATTATAGGTCAGAAATGGGTCTCTTTTATCTTTGTGTGCACACAAGGATCTGGAATAGCTTCTTCTACATAGGTTTTCAGGAAGTATTTATTGACCAAATTGATGTGGAGCATGGAATGCTTTTGGCCACTTTCCAGCTATTCATCTTGCCAGACTCTACCCCTCTGGAATCACTCCTCTAGCAGAAGCCCTGGAAACACTCTGGCTTTTCCAATTGCCAGATTAATTTGCTACCATCTGTCACAGAGTATGAGTTCCTGGAGGCCAAGAGCACATCTTCTCCCAGAGGCTTAGCACAGTACCCCATCCAACCCCAGGCAGAGGTAATTGATACAAAAAAAAAGACCAGGGTCATGGTGCAAGAGGGGAATGAAGATTGAAATTGGAAGGAGACCAACCATTGCGGCCTTCAGTTTCCCACCCAATTTGCACTGACCAAATTTTAGGAATACATTTCTAAATGTTTAGAAAAAGTAGTGTCTTCTTTGCATAAAGTAATCTTCCAGAAAGAAGAGAATATCCTAGCTATGATGTTTATTATTTTGTATATTAACAATGTGGCACCCACAGTAAGCTGTTTGGGGTTAGACCATAATAAGAGAAGAAATTGACAAAAATTCTTAAGATCCATGGGAGTGGGAAAGGGAGGTAAGAAGTGACATTTTTTTCTAGAGGTATCAGTGATAAAATCTGTAATACAGAATAAAGAAGCCATCACAATGTGAATGCATAGGGCAGCTTTGGACCCGTGCCTTCTACCTAAAAGGTCAACAAATACATCCCTATATGTTTAATAGATGTATATTTGGGCCCATTACACTGGGCATACTGACAACACTCACCAGAATTTCCAAGAACTATAACATTCCTTTACAGAGTAACCAAATTTCTAGCAACTATAGCCCTCCGGCACATAGCCAGGACTGCAGAGGTCAGGTAGGAAACACCACAGCATCAGTGTTCCCCTGTGCCACCAACGGATGTGCATTCAAGAAGCACAGAACAAACAATTCAAGCCTGAGCAAATCATATGCTTGCAAGCATCATGTTAATTGTGAAGCCAAGTCAATCCGCTGGGAGTCCCTTTTGTGCTGCAGATAAAATTCTGAAAACGAGTGCAAACAAGAAGTGCTTCTGAATCCAAGGTCTGGTATTTCCCAGTTTCGCCTTGCCAACCTACCCAGCCAATGCTAATCTCCATTGTTAACGCCATGTAGTTTGGTCTCTGATTAAGCTGATTGAAGGACATGTGCCCAGTGTCTCTTATTAACACTTTATGGGATGGTTCCTAACCTAGGGCTTGCTGCCATTTGCTACAAACACAATACAGTGGTAACAGATTGACTTTTGGGGGGTGATTTCTAGCATCCTGCCTGGAGCTGTTGGAAAACACCTCCTCTATATGCACTGCTTCAAAATCCTGCCTCCTGGTCCCTAAAAAGCACATTTTATAAATCTCATCTATTCAGAGTAAATACAGCAAAAAAATCTCTTGAAGGGCTGTGGTCATGCTGGAGACAACCAGAGTAGGGACTGCTCCGTCCTCACCTTGAAATGTATCACCCGTCCTCTCCTCCATTGCTTTCCAAGAAGAGGAGTGACCCCTCACTCTTTTCCAAAATTAACCCACTTCTCTCTCACTTTCCATCCCGAAATCTCTTACCTCTTCTGGGAGCTCGAGTCAAAACCCGCCCCCTTTCACTTCCGCCTTCTTAGCCTCCGGGGCACAGGCATGCTCAAGGCTGCCAGGTAAACAAACCCGAGCAACCCATTTCCAACTTTCCCTCCAGCCCTCACATAATCATTAGGCTTTTTTTCCTTCTTTAACTGCATATTTCTTGAAAAGTTAAAGCTGTTTCCAATGATTGGAGCTGTCTCATTATTCTCGCTTACTCCAGGGCTCCTTGCAATCCTCTTCAATTCCCATTTCCCATCGAAAGTTGACCCCTCAAAGGCCACCAGTGATCTTCCAATTGGGAAATGTAATGACCTTTCATTCAGTTTTTATGTTTGTCAACTCTCTGCAGCCTTTGGCATTTTTGCCAGCTTTTCTGCCGTGTCCTTTGCTCTCCTGGTTCCCAGGACACTCTACTCTCACTCATCCTAATACTGTGGCCACCCCCTCCTTCCTTCTTTGGCTCCTCTTCTTCCTTGGGCCCCCTTTCATGTCATTCCCCGAAGCCCTGTTCTTGGCTTATTTCCCTTCTTCACCTTTCCTTTCTCAAGGTTTCAGCATTCACCTCTTCATGTATTTCTCTTCATCATCACTTTCAGTTCTGAGGATGCTATTGAGCTAGCGATCTCTATTTCCACCTGTCTAGTGGATATTTCCATTATATTCCATATACCCCACAAAATCAACAGGTACCAAACTGCACTTACCATTTTCCCTCATAAATGTGCCTCTCTTATTTTAGACGTTGTACCAACATCCATCCTCACCTCTACCCCAGTCACCTTGGTCACCTCCCAGGCTAAACAACTCAGCATTGACCTTCCTCCTCTGCCTTTCCCTAGGTCTAATTATGTCCTAAATCCCATCGATGCTGTCACTACACCAGCCTTCTCATAGCCCCCCTCCTCCCTGTTCCCCTACTCCACCCTAATTCAGGCCTTCACAGTCTCTTCTCTGAATAATTATGTGGCAGGCCAATTGTCTGAGATACTAACTTGTGTTTTTTGTGCTGCCTTTTCCCGCCTCTTTTCTGTGAAGAAATGAGCACTCTGTGCATCCTTGGCTTCAGGTGAAGGCTTCCTGGCTTTTATTAAAGAAAGCACATTTAGTGCTTTTGAGGACAAAAGGAGGAGAGGGAAAGACTTAAAGGTAAAAGAAGTGGAATACAATTCAGCAACAAAAAAGAAACACTAAACAATAAAATGATATGAACCATTGACTTCTACAACAACACGGGCAAGTCTCACATATACAGTGTTGGGTAAAAGGAGCAGGAGGCACTATAGAGCGTATCCAGAGTGATTCTATTTTATATGAATCTCTAGAACAGGCAAATTAGTCTACGAGGATAAAATTCAGAAGAGTGACTGCTTTCGGGTAGAGAGAGGATGGGCTGGAAGGAAGCACAGGAGAATTTCTAGAGTGATAAGAATGTCCTATATCTTGATTGGGGTGTGCTTATGTGAGTATTCATCAGAGCACATCAAACTATAAATAAGGTCTATAAATTTCACTGAATGCAGTTTACATAGAGGTCAGAGACTGAGGGAGGGTATAGGGAGCAACCTCGAGCCATACTGATGGCGGCACCCCAAAGAGGCAGCACTACTTCAGAGGAGATGTGTGGCATCTCTAGGAAGCCTAGACCCTAGAGACCAAGTTCCTATGCCCTAAGCCACAGGAGGCCTCCCAGCTTCAAACATGTCCATGGCAACCATGATGGGATGGAAATTAGGGCTCCTTCCCAGGACTCTCCAGACTCCTAGTCATCTTTCCAAATTTGAGAACATGCTTAGGAAAGCAGGAGTACCAAATCATGATTCAGACTGAATTTCCTACAAGCCCAGGAGAATGGAACTTGAACCTCAAATTTTTCTCTCTTCTTACCCACTTCTGACAAATTAATCTTCCTAATTATAGCTCGGGTGATGTCTTTCTCTGGATAACTCTTTCAATGATTCCATATTCCTTAGGGAACACAAAAATCTATATCCTTTAACCTACATTCAAGGGCTTCTTCTATCTGTCTACCTTTCCAACCTCATTAGCCACCACTCCCCAGTAGGGGAGAGAGTGAAAAGGACACGATATTAAAATGATTAACACCAGACAGAAGAAAATAAGTTTAAATGCTTGTTGTCCTGTTATCAAAAAGCCACACTCTGCAAGGCCATAACTGGTTCCACACACCACTTGGCCAGTGTTCAGAGAAAGTGAACAAATTTTAATATTTATCTAACCCAAATATAATTTTGAGTGTGAACTGCTCAAAATCTAGGGTTTATTACAACCATATTTTTCATAGCGGCCAAACACAGTAAGCCCCCATATGTGTGTGACTTAGGGAACGTGAGACAAGCACAGGTTTGAAATGAGACAGACTGGGGTTTGAGTCTCTGTTCTACTGTGTGTGTAGCAGACAGTGCTGGTGTGTATCCAACAATGAACATAGACATTGCCCACGTCTTCCAAACAGAGAGAACTGGTTTTGTTCTAGTAGGACACACCCTTTCACTTGTTATCTCACTAAGCCTGTCTTTGAAACCTATTTAACCTAAGATAGACACATGGTACAGTTCTGACCATTAGGACATAAAGAATTCCTCTGGAAGACTTGTAGGAAAATTTTCTTTCTTACGAAGGGCCACCCAGGAAGAAGTATCTCTTCTTCACACGGATTTGATTATGTCTGGGCCTGAAACAGCAACCACCGTCTGTCAACAAAGGGAAGACACAACCTAAGGACAAAGCCTGCATGCTGAGAATGACGGAACAGAAAGATGGGAAAATACTGGGCCCCTGATGATGCTGGTGGGTCACTAAATGAATCAGTCCTGGAGCCACCTACCTGTAGACTGCTTTGATGTGTGATGACATTCTTATTTAATTAGTGAATGCATTGGAATCACATTTTTCTGTTACTTGCATCCAAAAGGGTCTAGCCAATACACTCTGTAACCTTGGTCAATTCTTTTATCCTTATGAAGTGTCCATTTTCTCCTCTCTAAATGGAGTTAGAAATGCCAATTCATGAAATGGTTGCAGGATCAAATATAAAATATCTAAAACATTGCCTGGCACATAGTAGGGGCTTGATAGTTATTTTATCTTTACCTACTTGGCAGCTTTGTTTTCCAGATGTACTCCTTAAAGTACTTTCGCTTATTAATCATTTCTAAACCTGATTATCTTAAAGAATTTAATTAATCTTTCATGGAAAAATGATCAAAAGCAGACTTAAGATCATGACTAGGAAGCTCAGTTATTTTAAATTTAACACAGTGCATTCAGGGCTTGCTGATGCATGTAGATTCTTCCTGTCAAATGTGAGAAGAGGAACTTGACACAGGTCTGACAATCTCTGGTTATGCATCTGGTCCTGAAAACTAGACCCATTCCCCAGAGGACTGGGCAGGCAGGACTTGGCAGAAGGGATAGAAAGAGACCCAGCCAGGAAGAAAACCATCCTGGAGACCTGGAGACGTTCTGTTTAGCATCAGGAAACTCCATCAGCAGACACATAAGATAGTGATGTATAAAACAGTGGCTCCCAACTGAGCAATAAAGACAGCTGCAGAGGGAGAGAGCATTACCACCTCACAATAATTTTCTTCTCTAGAAGGCTTCTCTCTCCTTCCCATGGTACAAAGGAGGAACTCTGTTTGTCCCCCAACTCCCACCCAGGCGGGGGTACTCCAACTAAATATTTCGTGGTGTTTGGAAGTGTCTGCATTTTACCCACCAGTTGTAGGTCTGGACAGCCTCAGAGTAGAGAACTGAGTAGAAGGGAGCTGTGTGTGCTTCAGCTGTGGCTGCCTCTCCTGAGAGGCTCATAGCTGTCAGAGGAACCTGGGATGGCTCCGTTGTCAGCAGGGCCCAATCTTCCACCATCTTGCCTTAATAAACCTAGAGCATTAGGAATCAGATTGGCAGCAACAACTCATCACATAAAGGACAGCAAACTTTCCAACCTCTCATCCTTAATGGAGCAAGAGTAGGGAAGCAGGGAGAGAAGTCAGACCCTGGGCCTCTTAGCCCCAAGTTGCTGGAGCTGCCCTGCCTAAGTTAGCTTGTGGTAAAGGATAGGAGGTCTGAAATGACTGCAGATGGCAATTTTAATAAACTGATTAGAACATGAAAGAGTCGACTACAATGGATTTAACAGAAGAGACTGGGGTTCACTCCTTCCTGGTTCCTTCCATGAGTTGGGCAAAGGAGGGGCAATAGAACTGTTCCAGGCTATTCTTGGCATGTATATCACTGAGGTACCTTTGCTTCATCAAACCAATTAGAGCCTAGAAGGATGTAGGGACAGGGACAAAGGTAAGTCCCTTGTCACTAGCTCAAAATATAATATAGTGGCACTTGTTAGGGACCAAATACCAGAAAACAAAGCTTCAGAACTTCTCATTAAGCAAGCATGAACTGAGGAGACATACTATGTGGTAAGAGAACAGGCTAATTTAGAATACGAACTTTATCAAATCCTTTTTGGCTACTCAAAAGCCTTTTTCTATTACTTCCCACTTTTGCAGGCTCTATGAATAGGTGAGGTCACTGTATATCCAAGTTTCAAGTAAGGAAAAGTGTCACTGTAGGTAGATCAATGACACAGATCCACTTCTAGCCATAGAGAGGCAGAGATTTCTCTTCTCCACTAATCATCTACCTAAAGGGCATGGTCCACCTTGAAAGCATATCCAGTAAACCGAAGCTGCTTTTTATATGCTACTATATTCAGATCTATTGATTTCCTCAGTGGTACTACTGAGCTATTTTTAATTTATGGCTTATTCCACTATGCCTTGACTAAAGTAGTGGATGAACCATAAACATGCAAAGCTTTGAAAAACAAATTAGATTGGGGTGAAGAATTGTCCACTTACTTCTGCACATTTTCAGGTGCAAATGGCATTCTATATTTCCTTAGAGTAAAACCGGACAGCTTATGACCTCTTAGTTCCTATGCATCCATTTCATTTCTAATGACACTACTAACAAGGGGTGGATAAAGGGTTATTTGGGCTTATCACACATTATGACAAACACATCTATCCACTGACATTTAGGTGACTGCAGACAAATGGAGCTATAAAAGGCTTCAACTGAACAGCACCTCATTGCTTAAGAGTAATTTGTGCTTTATTAGGCAGAGGTGAAACTGTGATGAGAAGGATGTCACTGATAATCTGTTAGGTCTCCAACTTTGGGAAAGTTTCAAGGAAATAGCGAAGATGGGAAACTTCTTTGATTCAATGTGTTAAGTATTTATTAAACATTTACTGTGCGTCCAATGCTGGCTAAGGCAATTTTAAAAATCCGGTGGAATTGGCCGGGCACGGTGAGTGGTTCACGTCTGTAATCCCAGCACTTTAGGAGGCAGAGGTGGGTGGATCCCTTGAGGTCAGGAGTTTGAGAACAACCTGGCCAACATGCTGAAACCCCATCTCTACTAAAAGCACAAAAATTAGCTGGGTGTGGTGGTGCATGCCTGTAATTCCAGCTACTAGGGAGACTGAGGCACGAGAATCACTTGAACCCAGGAGGCAGAGGTTGCAGTGAGCGAAGATCGTGCCACTGCACTCAAGGTTGGGGTAATAGGGCAAGACTCTGTCTCAAAAAAAAAAAATATATATATATATATATACAGAAAAAATCATTAAAAGTAAAAAAAGATAAAGGGATATATGTTACATATTATATAAATACACACATATATAATGCTAAATTGAGAATTACTGAAATAAAAAAATTAATAGTTTTCTTGGTCTGATATCCGCAATATCAAATACTGTTAAAAATAGTGACAACAGCCAGGTGCAATGGCTCTTGACTGTAATCCCCGCTACTCAGGTGGCTGTGGCAAGAGGATCATTTGAGCCCAGAAGTTCAAGACCAGATTGGGCATCATATCAAGACCCAGTCTCAAAAACAAAAAAAGTGACAACAAATATTATGAATACAACTACCTTATTAAAGTGTTACTGAATACTCAGTTAAAGTCAGTGTTTCTATGCTTTTGTACTTTTCACTTGGAACGTACTTCTTCTGTCCAGCACAATCAGCCTAAAACCTCCAGGAACAAACCTTAGTTTGACAAAGATGACCCATTATCATGAAGAAAACTACATACAGAGGAACCAAGGAAATTAAGATTTAGGGGAAGGGTAACATTTAAATGAATCTGCATTGACATAGGCTCATAACAAAGCAGGGCTGGGTTTAAAGGGATCAGGTGTGCAAGTGGACCTAGGATCCTGTATCCGTGGAAACTGCAGTTAAGACAGATGTGGAATGTGTGTCCAAGCACTCCTTATCTGAAGTTCTGCATTTCCTTTGAGAATCAAGGCTGCTTCTCGTTGTCAAAGTGAATTATAAAAAGTGGGGTGTTTCATTCTTACTGATAGAATTTCAACAGTAAAATTTCTGATAGTCTATGATTTTAGAGAACAAAGTTTCTCAGTGAGTAAGAAAGCAAGAGTCACTCAAAGGGAGTTTTGACAAGTAACAGCTGCAGCAGGCCCTTGGGAGAAATACTGTCTCTTGGCTTTATCTGTGTGTGATGAAGGACAAGGCACTTATACTTTCTCAGTCTGAGTTAATTTTTACTTACTTCCATTACAACACTAAACACACACCATCCTGCATTTTGGTTAGTAATATTCAGGGCTATCTCCATGCTAGGCTATAAATACAAAAGGCACTATATTCCCACCAAGGTCTAGCACATTGTCTGTCACATGGTAGATACTTAGAAAAAAATTTTGGACTGAACCTGATTACCAAGAAGCAGCAATATTTCAAGTTCATCAACCTAAGGAGGTTAGGTCAAGTGGCAGGTTAGGGAGCTCTTCTGCAATTAGAAGAGCTTCTCACTTGCAAAACTGAAGGCAAGCCACTCCTCCTCAGCTGGAAGAAACATTATTTTAACAGGATTCCAATAGGAATCCATTCAACAAAGTTGCTCCTACAAAGGGAACTTTTCAAAGGAAACAGCTTTACACATAGGATAGCCTTCTGTGTAAATCCTGTTTACATAAACATACTTTCAAACCTGCACCTTTTAGATTTTGCTCTTTTTATGGATGATGACAACGAGCCTTTTCTGTCTTATCTTAGCCTAGGCATACATTAACTGCTTAAAAAGGCATCGCCTATCAAGTTTTTATTACTCAATGTATGTTCAATCATCTCAGCTCAAATATGTCAGTATTAAACAATCACACCCATTACAGAGAACATAATGAAACCATTTGGAGTGGAAAGCTGTTCTTAACCCCGTGGTACCCCTTGAGTAAAGGGCTTTTGTGTCATAGGAACACTTTCCACTTCATCCCATCATGAAATGTTAATACACTGCAACGAGTTGTTTGTAAATTAGTCTGGTGGGTGTAAACCAGAGAACAGATAGTACAAAAAGCTGTTGTTCAGAAGAGTGGAAGACATGAAACTAGAACTTCTCTATGTGTTTAATAATTCTAGGGTAAACTTACTGGCATTTAGTGAACATGAAACTTCCCATCTGATAAAGCAGTTCAGCTCTGCACCAAAATATAATCAAGTTCATCAATGTTTAGATTACTTAATTAAAACTAGATTAATACATGAAAACCATTCCTAAAGTGAAGTCCTTACCAAGTATTCAACCATGTCCCGTTAATCAGCCACATGTGGAAGAACTGGCCCTTATCTCAGAGATTACACATAAGGTACACATTCAAAGGCAGCAGAGATGACAAATGTCAGGAAGGCCTCTCCCTGTAAGATTGCTTTGTTTTTACTCAATGTGTGGGGCCCCTTCCTGAGGTCAGGAGTGACATCACATATGCATTACTTACAGCTGCTGCTTAGAGCCAGGTGTGTAAGACACCTTAGAGCAGGAGTCCTACTTGGCACAATATGAGATGCAGAGGGAAAACTCCCTCACTCTAAAATAACTCAAGGCTAACTAAAAGACTTTGGCACTGTCAGAACACATACTCCATTTTTCAAAATACTTAAAAGCCTTCACCTATCTAACTTCAGGCAGTTTTTATCTCAATCTGAAGTGCTATCCCCAAACGTACAACCTGGGATGAGGATCTTCTTTGTGTTAGCTTTAAGCTGTCCACTTTGAGTCCAATTTGCAGGTTTTATAAGAATACTCTACAAGAACTTGGCAGCATTATGGAGGAAAGAAAGCTGCTTGCTTTCTTGATAAAGTTTAGCTTCAGCTTGTTTGCTAACTACTTAAGCTAAAATGGCCTGCACCCACTTTCTTAAGGAACTTTACTTCCTTCTATAGTTGCTCATTTCTAAGTTTATCATGAGACCAAGGTGGCCAGTTGCTTTGGAAAGGATGATCTAACCAAGGATATAAGCGACCCAGAGCACATAATGCCCAGACCTCAACACCATGCATTTTTAGTTTTTAATGTAATTTGATAATTTTGAGCATTTTAAAGTTATTGAGATTTTCTGTGGAAAACAAACAGCCAACTTAAATTATTAGGATACAGAGGTGAGTATACCTTGAGTAAATATATTTTGGAATATAAAATCAAAATCACAATCTTCTTTCATGCTAAAGCTCACCTTGGGAAAGTATCTTGGGATCAGGATGCCAATGGTCAGTTCTATGCTAAAATAATAAAGAGCAACTGGTTAAACCAATCCATGCTATCACTTAGGATTCAGATTGAAACATGAAAAACATACCACTTATGTAGTTCTAGATCATATGTTGCAAATATGGAAATAGTTTCTGAACTTTCTTTTCCTGGGAAGAAACCTTCATTTGTAGTACATATATATCAATGGACAAATATAGGGCCAGTTTATGAGTGCCTCACATCTGTGCGATGATTTAAAGCCAGTTATCATGTATGCATAATGTAATATTAAGGGATAAAGATGTCTTAAGTTTTAGTTAATTATGCAGTTAACTTTGCCTCTTTTCAACTGGAGAAACTGTACAAAGTCTAAAGAACACTAGCAAGTACTGTAAAAAGAGAATTTTAGAGGTAAAAAAAAAATCTTAGTATGTTACTCAATCCTTTACCTCTCCTGGCTTTCCTTAATGCAAAAATGTAAATTATCTTATTTCTGATTTTGAAACTTTAATATTGCTTTGCTGCAGCTTGAATATACTTTTAAAGTTCCAGAATGCAAAAATCATGTGTTTAGTTCACCACTACCCCCAGCACCTTAAAGAGCGCTTAGCATATAGAATGTTCTAAATCAATACTGCTGATAAATCCCACTACAAATTACTGTCACAGCCTAAAGAACACCTTTGGTTTTACTGAAGTCATGGGTATATTACTGAAAATGGCATACTTTAAATGGGAAAATGAAATGCATTATTTCCATAGTCCACATTCAATTTGCTTTTAATATCAAGCCTTATTGAAATATATTCACTTATAGATAAGGGCAAAAAAGAGAGACATCTAGTGGGTGGACTCAACAAGTAAGCTGAGCAGCCACATTTGCCACTCCTTCCATCTCCTGGCTAAATGTCTGAAAAAATAATTTGTCAACTTTGTGCAACAGTTCAAAGGCATGTAGCTACTTCAATTTCAAAGAGTACTAGAATACTAATGACTGAAAAATCTTCCACTTGGGGTTTAAGAAGTCATTTCCTTCTCCTTGAGGGGAAAATACATACAACTATTTCATTCATTGTTCTAGTACCCTGAGGAATATTGTCCACAGAATTGCAAACTTCTACTTGATAGAGGTGAAGATAAATAGAAAAAGATAGTACTGCCCAGACCAAATAATGCTATTTCTTTTGAGATATACCAGTGGCAGGGGACTCCACAGACATTCAACTCAGATGCTATCTAAAGGTGAGATCACTAGCAGATCTTTGAGCTAGAGGTCATTAAAACATATATGCACACATAAGGGCTGATCCATTTTTCCAATGGACCATTTTAAAATGAAAATTTTAAGACAGCTATAAATGACTGTGCAAATATAACTTTAATTTGCACCAACATGTAATCTGTCTTAAAAATCAATATCCCCTTGCCTGTATTGTAAATAGTCTTTTTAATTACGGGATCAAAACAGTGATAAGATCAGAGATAGCAACGGTCTCCATGTCCTTTTCAATCCAGAGAACTTTATTCAACAAATATTTAAGCATCTGCCACACGCCAAGCATTGTATTTTATAATATCATCACAAACTTCCCTTTTATTTGTAGCTTAAAAATGCTTTACCAGTCTTTAAAGTCAAGTGAGGTGCTTTCTAATTCATTAAAGATCCAGTTTTGTCACTGGCAAGTTGAACCTTCAATATTAGTGAGATTAGAAACAGGATACACAAATCTAGCACCAATGTGGAGATACACAGCCAAAATGTGAAAGATCTCAAGTATGCCCGTGGACAAGCTAGATTAAGCAGTCTGAAATCCCCATGGATGGTTTTTCTGTATATGGAATGTCATTTTTCTTTCAAGAGCTCATTGCCTATTCATAAAGTCCAATCCAATCTCAACTATATTGCTGAGTTTTAGGCTCCCGCATTAGGTTCAGCACACTAGCCTGGTAACTATAGTATCAAGCATGACTTGGTCATCTGATACCTCTCTCTAGTAGTCTAGCACAATAATGTTGCTATCAGCTTCCACAATAGAATGGGTCAGAGAAGGTAAGAAATGTTGCCAAATTTTGAAAAAAAAAATTAATAAACCATATGCTACTCAGTAAAGTATCAAAAGAATTATTACCAGTAAGTTCTATTCTGCCACTACTTGTGTGGCCTTTGCAGAGTCACTTTCCCACATGCTATTTATGTCAATCTTGTGTGATTCCACCCTGAACTGCATCAATTTTTTCGACCAATGTTTGTGTTTGAGAGTGTGTTTGAAGATGTCAAGATATCCTTCAATCTTTTTTCCCATTCTTCTCCTAACTTACTTAACTTCTCCTAATCACAATATGCTAATCCCTTCCCCAACTGCTGTAACTCAAGTTGCTTCTGCCATATCTTAAATATCTTCCCCACATACTCCCCATCTACTAAAACATTCATCTTTCAAGGTCTTTGGTAAGAAAAATCAGTCTACTGGAGTAGAAATTACCCCAGTAGTGCTTTAGTCATCTCATGAATGTATACATTATTCCAACTAATCATTATGGCATCAAAAACAAGTCTCAGATTTTCTTGTTGCTCAGGAATTTATTTGGGAAAGATCCCATGTACCCCCAATAAGAAAAGGATGTTTGGTTCCAATTCCAACATCAACTTTGTAATATAATTCCCAATAAGATTAACAATCTACTGCAATCTTTTTTGTTGTTGTTGTTGTTGTTGTTGAGATGAAGTCTCACTCTGTCACCCAGGCTGGAATGCAATGGCACAATCTCGGCTCAATGCAACCTTCGCCTCCCAGGATGAAGCAATTCTCTTGCCTCAGCATCCTGAGAAGCTGGGATTACAGGCGTGCGCCAACACACCCAGCTAATTTTTATATTTTTAGTAGAGACAGGGTTTCACCATGTTGGTCAGGCTGGTCTCAAACTCCTGACCTCAGGATCTACCCACCTCACCCTATTAAAATGTTGGGATTACAGGCATGAGCCACCATGCCTGGCCTAACCTTGAATCTTATTCATCAAAAACGGAGGAAGTTTAGAATTAAGTCATCTCTAAATCAAGTGGTTTAACTTGGGATCTGGACAACAAAAGAGAGTCAATCTGATCAATAAAAGCCAGAGATAGAAATTAGTCATTTTTCTACTGCTGATGTTGAATGTTACAACACATTTTAGGACATTTCAACGAGCTTAGTACAATGATCTGATTTAGAGCCTAGGACCATTTTACACTATAGAGATTTCAAAACGACTGAAGACCTAGACAACTATTTAAGACTTACTTCAAAACAGTTATGATCACTTAATTCCCAACTATTTTACATAGAATGTCAATTTTAAGGTAGAAACTATTGGAATAGGAAAAAATGTAATTAATTTGGTCATATTTGACAAATATGGGTATTTTAAAGGAACAAAAGTTGCATACTCGTGTAATTCAAAGTTTTAATTTTAACATGAAAAATAATTTTTATTTATTCATTCATTGATCAAACACATCTACTGAACAACTACTATATGCCAAGCAATATGTAAGGCACTGGAAATATGAAATGAATAAAGCAGATCCTACTGTAGAATTACTTTCTTCATCTGTTGTTGAATGTAACATTTAGGTAAAAATTTTAGGAGCAAACTACTAATTTTTAAACCATAGTCCCACTTTTATAAGCCCCACTTCCATCTTACATAGCTGAATTTCCCCCTCTAAACAACTACCACTACTGTTTTTACGAAAAGAAATTCTACACTTACTATCTCTCAAATCTTATCTAGGCAAAATATTTGTCCCTCCTCTAAGAGTGCCTTCACTATTAAACTAGCCTCTAAGCCAAGGACAGAATATTTATTCATCTTTATGCACAGTATTTGAACCACAGTAGAGAGTCAATAAATGCTTCCGGAATTGAAGGCCCAAAACTTGATGCAATATACAGGTAATATAAGTGAATGCTGGTGCTTGAATAAAAGTGAAACTTTAATTCATCATCTTAGTTTTAATTTAATTATAAAAGTCACCAAAACTGGTAGAACACTAGAAAACGAGTAATTGCTAAATCAAAATAGAAAATCATATACTTTTTTTCACTTTTTTCTTTCAGGTTTTTCAATTGCCTTCTTTCCTAAATCATGTATTTCTATCGTTGTTCCTTTTTTATTGTTCCTGTGACCACTGGAGCACTAGTAATAAATTCTTAACTCAAATAGGTTATATTTAATTTCAGCACCCAAGTTCCAAATGCATCAGCTATATAGTGTTATAGCATGGAGAATACCTCAGATGACCACAGATTTTAGTTTATTTTTGTTAAGATTCTATCAAGACCAAGGCAAATTTTTTAATAGAAAACAAATTATGTGGAAAGGGATAAACATTTAAACAATATTGAAGAGTTATCAACAATGAGTAGAAGAAATTCTTTTTCACGGAAGTCCAAAAGCCATTCCCCTAGCCCTTCAGCAGATCTAAAGATTCTTATCAAAGGTCAATTCAGGATATAGACCTAATACAAGAGCAAAGTATTTACTGTCAAGATTTGCTGTGAAAGTTCCACATAACTTGTCAATAACAACTCCGTCATTGGCCAACTATACATACAAGGTGCTGTTACAATGAAATATATTCTAAAACATAGGATTCCAAACTGAGTAGAACATTTTGCTCCCAGAGTTTGCAGAGCTTTTGGATAATTTATACCAGCTAATACAATTAGTACCAATTAACCCGAGTTGGAAATCTGGGTGCTAACAGAGAGACTTCAGAGGGTTTTTCAAGGTACTCATGCCTCACTGACTACGAACTACGAAAGATAATAAAGAATGAGTCACAGGAATCAAGGTGGAGCGGGTAAGAAAAGGGGGAAATGACTGGACTTCACTATTGACAGATTAACCCAGAATGAAGAGGAAGAGGAACAAAAGCATTATTTTCTATGGTACAAATAAGCTTTTACAACACAAATAATCTCCTCAGTAATCTTACAAATATTCTAGCATCATCCTTAGGGTTATCTGAAACAAGAAGTTTCTATTTCTATATTCTCTAGAGCTTTTCTGTAGAATTTAAGAATAAAGATCCATAATTGGCCTATTATCCCTGTATTTCACATTATTTCCGAAAATATTCCTAGAAATATCTGCAAGAATAGTTATTTTGATCTTTAAGCAGCTGTGAAAACAACCCAAAAACTTGTACTGGGACTCTCAATAGATAACCACTTTATCTCTATAGAAAAGAAGATAGGTGAAAAGAGGGTGAGTACTTACAGTATGTGCCATGAATTAATGTCTAAGGGTTAAGATAGGAAAAATTGCTTACTTTTTAAAAAGCAGGCATCAAGTTAGATAATGATCATTGATTTTATTTGTCCATTACTACTTCCCACTTGATCCAAGCACTGCCTATTAAAAATAAATTAGATAATACCTTTACTACTACAAATGAATCAACAGAAAAGGCTAGGTTTTGCAGTCAGAATCTACTACACTACTAATATTAAGCTAAGTTATATTCTAACAACTCAAAGAAATTGCAGGATAATCCAGTAAAATGCCTCTACCTTACATGTAAACTGAATTAAGGTTCAGAGAGTTCAAATAAATTGTCCAATATAATACAAATATATTTTCCAAGTTTTAACAAAAAACAAAGTTTAAGGAGCTGTATCATCAATTATCAGAACCAGAACTAAAAATTCAATCACTGGCTTAAGTTGGTGCTTTTCCAACGTACCATGCTCATGTTGCTTGATATGTAATCAGTGTTACACCTTGGTGTTATACCTTTAGTTCACCTTGGCCAATCTCTAAATATTTGCAACTGAAATTGCTTTAAGTTGAAAAAATGGTATACAATCATAGGGGAGACATATAAACAAACAAGAATGCTGCTTCCATCCTATTAGGGTTCACTCCTCCAAAAGTAGAGCAAAAGGGATATCAGGAAATACACAAGAAAGGCTGGAGTTTTGTTTCCTCACATAAGTGTAAGCTTAAAGAAAGTTTTTGACCGTCATGTTTTCATAGCAAATAGTTAAGAACATCTATGTATAAATATGCCTGAGATTGTCATCAACAGCTTTATAAACACGTCTTTCTAGCTTATTCACTTACTACCCAACCATCACCGGTGGAAAAGACATATTTACAACAATGCTAACAATACTTTATTGGGCCAGGAGCATGACATCTTTACTGCTTATCAATATAGTTCTGTATCAAAAGATCTTTAATAAAGCAAAGTACAGAACAGTATATACAGTAAGTTCCTATTTGTGTAAAATAAGGGAGCTACATTTATTTCTACCCACACAGAAAATTACAATACTAGGACATCTAAGACATTCCAAGTAGTCTGTGAAATGATGTAAACATGAGACAGGGTAGGGAAAAAAACTTACTTTTGTTAATCTACTCTTTGGTACTGTTTGAATAGTATTTTTATAAAGTTTGTGAAATACTTTTTCAAGTTAAACAAAAAAAGACCTTTGATACTGATAATACTACTGTAGGATATACAATTTGTCTCTTACAATCTCATACTAAAAGAATGAAGATTCACAAAAATGATAAGATTTTAAACATTCAGATCCACTCTAAACAAAAACCAAAGTTTAATTCCCAATTCTATCTTTATAGGAAAAACAAAAGCAGAACACTTTAATGTTCCTTCACTTTTGAGTAGAAGTATTCTAATCCTAATGTGTTATTTTCATGAATAATGGAGTTCAAGTGTTCACTGATATTGCTAGTAAAAAGACTATAAAACATTTCTCATTTTATCTTTCTATAAATAAATGGTAAAATTTTAAGTTCACAAGAAATTTTCTACCATACACATTACAGAGATTTCAATAACTCCCAAATCTCAACACAATCAGAAATCGTATCACATACATTAAAAACAATGAATTACATTACTTAAAAAAAAAAAAAAAACATTAGAAAAGGTAATTCAGTTTTAATTTATTTTCATCACTTTTTCTTCATAATCCAGATATTTTAAAATGCAAAGAAAATTAACTTTCAATGATATGTTCAGGGACTGGCACTAAAAAAAATTTTCAGACTGCAAATGAGTTATACAAATGAAAATATCAAATGGAGATCCAGTTATCAAAATGAAAGCACTCAACATATTAAAAGTTCACAAGTATTGGTATAGAGCACATTAAAAAAGTTAGCTTGCTAACTTGTGATTTTAAAGAACTATTGCAGAAGTTTGAAGAAAATAGATTTATTAGTTAACTTATAAAGAGATTAAAGAGCCTGAAACAAGTATTAAAAAGAAATTTGTGCCTTTATTAGAATGTTAGGCTTTAAATATGCCAATTTTGATAATCAAATTATTGTTGTTGTTTTGTCTTTTATAAGAAATGACACTACAGAACTGCAATACTGGTCCAACACTCTTGTCTTTACTCTTCTTTTAAAGCAAGAAACAGAATGCGAGTAATCAGAAAGCACTAGCAGGCATCAGTTAATCCAAGATACTAGCTCTTAGTTCCAAAAGCACTTGCAAAGAAAACCTTTGGGGGAAAAGGGTGGAAGGGGATGGAAGCACTCCATAATAACTGGAATCCCATGAGTGTGTATGCCAAGTCTCATGAGGCTATTCTTTGAATTTATCCTTTACTTGGTCATGGTTTTTTCCCTCAAATACAATTTTTCTTTGACGTTTTTTCCTCGAAGTATAAAAAGTATGAAATATAAACAAGCTCTTGCACTGCACACTTAGAAGTGTACAATTCAAGCATTATAGAGCTATCTACACACTGATAAATCCCATCAAATCTTGGATAATTCATTAATATACAAAATATCAGGGCAGAGAAAGAACTAAAACCCACTTCTTTTTGTTACATATAAGATTCAAATATTCAATCTAAAGAAAAACACAATCACTTTCACTCTCTTCTACATCTGCATGTTGATACACTTATTAAAATATTCCTGTATAATCATGTTTGGTCTTACTATTTCAAGTCAGGTTTAAAACCTCAAAACCAGCCATCCAGACAAAACAGGTAATCAGAAAGATTATCTCTTCCCCACCTCCCTAACCCCAATAACTATGAAGTCAAGTTTACGACATGACTCCAAACACTGGATTGTGACGACAAATGCTAGGTCCAATTTCTTCATAATCCTTTTTGGTGTGGCATACTTGGTAGAACTCAGGCTGAAAACAAAAATATATATTTTTATAAAGATCAAAAATCTACCATCTTGAAAGTATACTGAAATATACTTTAAGAGTGATGCTTTAAAATAGATGTTTAGTCTAAAATATTTATTAGTCCATTCACGGCATGAAAGCTTAGAAATTCCAGCAACCATGACTTAAAATCAGCTATAAATCTTTATCAGAACTCCAAAAGAGCAATTAATTCCTGTCCCCCTATCCTCTCACACACCTGCTGAGAGGATTCTGAAATTTTGAAGAATAGAAGGCTCTCAAATGTCCAGTCTGTTCTGTCGGGACTTTCCCATACTTCCATTGCACCGGTAATATAAAGAAGGCGCATTCACCTGAGGTACAGATAAACTACTCCTAGTCATGCTGTGACTATTTTTCATCTAGTTCTAAAAAATGTCTAGATCATTTGCCTTCCTCACTCAAGGTCTGGAAAAGACAGACTGTTCCGTGTTGTGTTACCTCATTTCTCAGGACAAAGTCACAAACTCAACTAGGTTATATGGGCCAGTTGAAGAAGACTAAAATTTAGGAAGGAAATAACTTTCACCTCCTATTTTGGAAACGGTTTTAAATCCAAAGTTGTATAGTTACACAATAATTCAGACGAAATCTCCTTCATTTTAATATTCCATGCACTACCAGGACAAAGCACCAATACTTCTTACGTTAATGGTATTGGAACATCTTTGAATGGGGCTTTAAAGACATTTTAATTTGAGAACAGGGTCCTCAGAACAACTCCCTTAACTCAGTGTAGAATATCATATTTCCTAGGCAGTGAAACTTTTACCTTAATGTTTTTAAATACTTAAACAGAACAAACAAAGACCTTCTGAAGACTAAATTACCAATTTTAATGGATCTTTCCCTATAGATAAACTTTAAAACATAGGATAAAACGGTCACTCTAAAATGTCTAGCAAGCTAAAAAAATATATATAAACATTAAATTCAAATGATTTCCAATTAAATTTAAATTATTTTCATTTTTAAAAATACTACAAACACGTATAAAAAGTTTCCAATTATTTTTAGATAAAATTTAAAGGAATTTGCTTTGTTCTGCTCTAAGTACTGACAGACTCTTCTATCTTAAAAAATATATACATATAAATTTAAACATAAGCCTCAGCCAGGTATGGTGGCTCAAACCTATAAACTCAGCACTTTGGGAGGCTGAGGTGGAAGGATCACTTGAGCCCAGGGGTTTGAGACCAGCCTGGGCAACACAGTGAGATAATAATAAAGGCTGGGCGCAGCGGCTCAAACCTGTAATCCCAACACTTTGGGAGGCTGAGGTGGGTGGATCACCCAAGGTCAGGAGTTCAAGAGCAGCCTGGCCAACATGGTGAAACCCAGTCTCTACTAAAAATACAAAATTAGCTGGGTCTGGTGGCGCACGCCTTGTAGTTCCAGCCACTTGGTAGGCTGGGGCAGGAGAATCACTTGAACCCAGGAGTTGGAGGTTGCAGTGAGCCAAGATCACGCCATTGCACTCTAGCCTAGGCGACAAGAGCGAAACTCTGTCTCAAAAATAAATAAAATAATAAAATAAAATAAAAGTAAGCTTCGTCACACTCACCGTGGAAGCCAGCATTGATCCTCCAAACCAAACTGCGTATCGTTGCATGTGGTGTGTAATGACTTGTACATCAATAGGTTTTGGCTAAAAAAAGACATAGTAAGATCATTTTAACAGTAAATTGAGATAACAATTTCTGTATCATTTAACCTTAAATGTACATACACAAAAATAATATTTGTACCAAATTCAGGTGGTATCTTACAAACCAGAAACAACTGAGATCGGCTGTCTACAGAGGAAACGGGTTGGGAACACAGTGGAAGAGATAGGGAGGGAATAAATGGAAGGAAAACAACAATGGGCACACGTTTTATACAGTTCTGACTTTAAGAATCCTGTTAGTGTTTTACATATTAAAAAGTAACACCTTAAAAGAAGGGGAGGTATGTGGGGCAAAGTACAACAAAAACAAATTAAACTGTACTTTTTTCGAACACAAGCACACTAAGTTGAGGAAAGGGACTAACTCAAGCCAACTTGTGAACACAGTATTTTGAATCTTATGAGCCTTCAGGCTGAAGATAAAATATAAGCAAATATTAAACTCTAGTTGTAGGTCTATTTCTCACAGTGGCATAGATTAACAATTCTGAAACTATTATATACATAATCCAGGATTAAGCAAAAACATAAATATATTACAGATAATAGGAGCCAGGATTCTCACTGTCAGAGAAGGGCATTACAATATGGAAGGGCAGAAAACTAGAGTGAACCCTCTATAACTGGAGACATCAGTATAAATTCATGGTTTTTAATTTATATAGAGAATTAGATATAGATGTATAGACACACACACAAACCCTAGCTCTGATCACCGAGAAGGCCTAGACTCCGTGATACCCCAGTAGCAATGTGCACATCTAGTATCCAAAACTTGGTTCTTAGTAACATTCTCCACTAAAAGGAACAAGATGACGTGTCTTGAAGGAAGCAAAGGTGAAAAAAGGGCTGATTCCAGGGACAGAAAAGAGAAAGTACAAGATCAGCCCTAAACACCTTGCTGTGCCAGGAAGTACGGAAGTAGGCAAAAAAGGATGGGGCTGCATCAAAAACAAGTAAGAGCCACTTGAATAACTCCCCCTCGTCAAATTTGAAAAAAAAAAAAAGTAGCATTAAAATTAATGATATTATGATATCATAGTGATATTAAAGCTATAGACCAGCCGGGCACTGTGGCTCATGCCTACAATCCCAGTATTTTGGGAGGCCAAGATGGGCGGATCATGAGGTCAGGAGTTGGAGACCAGCCTGACTAACACTGTGAAACCCCATCTCTACTAAAAGTACAAAAATTAGCTTGCCTGTAATCCCAGCTACTCGGGGGCCTGAAACAGAAGAATCGCTTGAACCCTGGAGGCAGAGGTTTTGGTAAGCCGAGACCGAGCCACTGCACTCCAGCCTGGGTGACAGAGTGAGACTTTGTTTTCAAAAAAAAAGGATACAAACCACAAAATGAGAAATCAGGAGTTCATAAAGATATTACTAAAAGAATCAATGAATGTGGGAGAAGGAAAACCTCTTCCTTATAGTACAACAAGACTTAAAAACATAGAAGGAATAATTGAATTTGCAAAATGCCATTTAGCAACTATGACAGTAACAACTGTTTTAGGAAAGAATCACAATGGATGCTAAAAACCAGTGACCGAAACTTTAATGAGAAACAGGATAGTCTGAAAGTGTCTCCTCATAAGATTCTTATTAAATATAAAGGAAAACATGTAACTTTACAGTGAAGAAAACTGGCAGACACAACTTCAAATGCTCGAAGTTAACACACAGGACAAATCCTATCATGTGTTCACTGATACAATGCTCTAAAAACGATACAGTATCAATTCTCTGGCATCACTGCCAAAAGTACATAATCCAAACCTACTCAAGCAGAAATATTGTACAAAATACATGACTGTACTCTTTAAAAATGTTATGGTCATGAAAGACAAAAAAACATTGAGTATGTTACAGACGAAAGTGGCACAAAAAGTAAATGAAACATGCAATCCTTGATTGGATCCTGGATACGGGAAAAAAGGTATTTTGTTTTCCTTTTGCTATAAGGGACATTAGTGAAACAACTGGTAAAATCAGAATCAGTTCTGCAACTAGATAATAGCACTGTATCAAGGTTAATTTCATGATTTTAATAATTGTAATAATGTTCTTGATTTTAGAAATACGCTAAAATATTTGGGGATAATCAACCATCATATCTGCAATTGAGGAAGAGAGAGAAAGAGAGAGAGCGAGCGTGTGTGCGTGTGTGTGTGTTTATACACGTTTATAGAAATAGAATGATATGGCTTTTTTCAAAGCTGTTTGGTTGTCATTAAAAATTATAGACTGAAGGAGAATAAAGCCAGACATAAATACAGATATATAAAGACATGCTATTAAGACCTATAAAAGTTACTATTTAAGTAAAATTAAGGTGAAGAGGGCCGAGTCCTCCAGAACATAAGGCTCTCCTTTACATGATGAGCATCCTAAGTCTGAAAATCCAAAATGATCCAAGATCCAAAAACTTTTTGAGCACCAACATGATGCTCAAAGGAAATGCTCACGATTTCAGATTTTTGGATTAAGGATGCTGAACTAGTTATATAATGCAAATACTCCAAAATCCAGAAAAACACAAAATATGAAACACTTCTGGTACAAAACAATTCAAAAAAGGGACACCCAACCTGTTTCTTTAGATATGTCGATATAGTACTAATCACTGGGTAAATGTATTTCTTATTTACATTTCGTATTTACAAGTGTACAAAGAGCTTAAAAATGTTAAACATTCTTACTTTATTAAAATACTATACTCAAAAACATACAGCATTATTTCTTACTTATATATCTATAATAAGTCATTAAGAGCTTAACAGTTGCTTAATATATCCATAACCACACCATTAAGATAATCAACTTCAATCTTTTAAGTATTCTAACAAAAAAATTGGAAAAACTCACAACATGCACAATGTTCAGTCACATAATCAATGTAATTAGTATGATTCCCAGTACAGAGAATTTAAATTTGCAAAACTCAATAACTTCTTTTTTAAGGTAGAAGGTAGGGTAGATAGGTATGTGGGTAAGGGGAGTAGATGGATGGGCAGATGAATGGATGAATGGGTGGGTGGGCTGGTGGTTTGGTTGGTTGGGAAGGGGATGCAAAAGCAAAGGCAACATTTTAAAAGTCTACTGAGTAGACTTCCTGAAATGTGAAGTCATGACATTATGTGGACAAAGTTCAATATTTTGCCTTCTACCCAAAACATAACTTTTTACTGCACTCCTAGGGATAGGTTTACTTAAGACAATCAAAATACAGGTGCTGAATACAGTCAACCGTCACGCAATCTCTCAACAATCAGCAAACCCTAGAGTGTCGTACTTTACTTTTAAGTAATTCTGAATGACTGTGGATATATCAGATAAAGTCCTCATTCTTGGTAATTTTCCAAGAAGAAGGTATTTTATTTAGCAACTTATCCTCTGAATCAATGTTCTGCTTCAATATTTAACAAAGATGAAAAAAATGAAAAATCTATCTCTAAATACAGAAAGTAGACATCTGAGAATTTGAAATTAATTTTGATTTTTTTAACCTCAAATCCAAAGGTCCAGGACATGCAATGCAAAGGTTGCTTTGCTAAACCACCAATTTGACTGCACACTTTGAGGCTGCTATGTGGGAGCTAAAGTCAGTTTTTTTGTTTGTTTGGTTTTTTTTTTGAGACATAGCCGTCGCTCAGGCTGGAGTACAGTGGCGCGATCTCAACTCACTACAACCTCCACCTCCCAGGTTCAAACAATTCTTCTGTCTCAGCCTCCCGAGTAGCTGAGACTACAGGTGCCTGCCACCATGCCCGGCTAATTTTTGTATTTTTAGTAGAGACAGAGTTTCACCTTGTTAGTCAGGCTGGTCTCGAGCACCTGACCTCAGGTGCACCCACCTCAGCCTCCCAAAGTGCTGGGATTACAAGCATGAGCCACCACGCCCAGCCCTAAAGTCTGTTTCTGAGAGCAGGCGTGACTACCCAACATCGGCATCAATGTCAACTCAGCTTTGTTGTCTTTCTATAGTGGTATACAAAATTTTGTGAATTGTACTGTTGGTGTATGCAAAGAATTCTATGAATTACCTATGAGAGAGGTATAAAAAAAAGTCTTTCCACAGAAATTACTAAAAATTATTTTCCAGAAACGCAGACAATATCCTAAAAGAATCAAATGATCCAGAATATCATGGACATGAATCTATAACATTAACCATTTCCTTTAGAGTACCTGACAGGTTCCTCTTATTTTCCTAAATTAGGAAAATATTTCTCATCCCAATCCAGGCACCCTGAACCTTCTCACCAATAATTGAGAAAAACCAACCTTCAATCTACCGCCACTCAACTCCTCACTTAATTTCAGCCGGGCATCTACAGTTCTTTTCAAATCTCTTTGCAAGCGACGTCCAAAGTCCCTGAACATGGTTGAACCTCCAGAGAGGACAATATTCTACATTAGTGGAGAGAAAATAAATATAATATTTAAAAAGAGAAAAGTTTAAAGATATACAGTACTGAAATGCTCTATCCTTTTTATGAAAGGTGTTTAAAATCAAAAAACGGACAGAATATATAAAAGTTTTTTTAAAGTAAGACCCTGAAGAACAATTTTGCTATAAATACCTTGTAGAGAGGACGTCTGACATCAATAGGACAATTCTGAATTACTTCATCTACAACTTCTGAGATAGGTTGTGTAAAGTCTGGATTAGCAAACTGAAAAATAAATTGGATATATAATAGAGATCATATCACTACTGACAAATATCACAATAAAAGGTTAAACAAAGTTTTCAGCTCAAAAACAAAAGGCCTTTTAGAAACTATTAATAGCAGTATGTAACAGATTCAAACTGAAGAAACTGAAATCAGAGAAAACTTAAAACAAAATTATGATGATTTTATAACTATCAGAATAGCAAACATGTAAACTCAAACATGTATTATGAGCTGGCAAAAGTCTGGGTAAACAGAAACTTTCATACAATGCTTGTGGGAGTATATACTGACATAACCACTCTGGAGAATAATCTGGCAATAATAAAACAGTGACATAGTCTGGCTATGTGTCCCCACCCAAATCTCATCTTGAATTGTACTCCCATAATCCCCATGTGTTGTGGGGAGGGATCTGGTAAGAGATAACTGAATCATGGGGTGGTTTCCCCCGTACTGTTCTCATGGTAGTGAATAAGTCAAACAAGATCTGATGGTTTTACGGCGGTTTCTGCTTTTGTGTCTGCCTCATCCCCTCTTTGCCTGCTGCCATCATGTAAGACAGGACTCCTCCTCCTTGCCTTACACCATGATTGTGAGGCTTCCTAGCCATGTGCAACTGTAAGTCCAATTAAACCTCTTTCTTTTGTAAACTGCCCAGTCTCAGGTATGTCTTTATCAGCAGCGCGAAAACAGACTAATACAAATAGCTAGTAAAATTTTAAATCCACACACTAGTAACTCCACTTCTTAGAACAAACCCTGAAGAAACTCCCCAAACATGTATGCTATTACATATGCATATTTACTGTAGCCTTGTTTATAAGAGGTAAATCCCTTAAGTCCATCAATAAAGAATGAAATAAATAAATGTAGGCAAACCTCATTATTCATGATTCCATATTTGTGAACTTACCTACTCACTAAAACATATTTATAACCCCAAAATCAATATATAGTCATTCACGGACAAGCACAATTATAGAGCAACAAAAATTTGAGTCCACTGGTGTGTACTTTCCCAGTTGAGGTTGAACAGGATGACACTGCCTTCTGGTGTCAGCTCTCACCAGTGTCCTTTTCATAGTTCTATTTAGTGCCATAGTTTTCATATTTCTGTTAGTGATTCCACTATTTAAAACGCCCCCCAAGTATAATGCTTAAGTGCTGGCTAGTAAGCACAAGGAGGCTGTGATGTGTCTTCAGAGAAAAAGCAAGTCAGATCGCTTTGTTCAGACATGTGTTCTAGTGCTATTGGCTGTTAGTTCAATTCAATTCTCATAAATGAATATACTAAAATAATACACTAAATGCAGTGCCTTTAAACAGAAACACACACGAAACAAGGGTAATCATTGATGGGATAACAAAAATGTTACCAGAGGCTCACAGAAACCTAACACTGTATTTCCTCTAGGAGCAATAAATAGCTCAGTTTTCACTAATTCAGTGATCTCAAGAACTTTTTGACACATCTACTTTGAATAACAAGTATCAGCCGTATATTCAAATGATGGTATACCATAGTCAAAATAAACTTACTACTTCCAAACAGCGGCCAGGCAAGAAGAGCACACTTTTTAAAAAACTAACTTAAAAAAACAAAAACCAACAACTTGATGCTGGGCATGGTGGCTCACACCTATAATCTCAGTGCTCTGGGGGCCAAGGCAGGAGGATCGCTTGAGGCCCAGAGTTTGATACCAGCCTGGGCAACATAGTGAAACCCTGTCTCCACAAGAAATTTAAAACTTAACTAGGCATGACAGCACACACCTGTAGTTCCAGCTAACTGAGAGACTGAGGAAGAAAAATTGCTTGACCATAGGAGTTCAAGGTGACAGCGAGCTATGATCAGACCACCACACTCCAGCCTGGGTGACAGAGAGAGACAGTGTCTCTAAATAAACAAATAATTAAAATCTAGCTCTATTTAGTCAAAAACAAGTGTAGTTTATTAAAAATGAACAAAATATCTCCTCAGCCACTCATTTTTATAATTAGGTTGTAATAACTGAGAGACAATATTCCTTATTAAATGGAGTCTATAACTGTACTGATTATTAGGCATGTGTCAATTTTTTCCAGTTTTTAAGATTCGTTTTAAATTATTTACAGGCTGTGCATACAGTGAAGAGAGATTTAACATTATCAAAGTGACACATAATAATACGAAATCTTTTAATTTAGATAAAGTAAAACATCACTAAGAAAGATTCTACTTTTATTATCATAAAAAAAGAAAAGAACCTGGCAGCCAAAAATCTATCTTTTTGAAGCATGTTGAGGATTGTACAGAAGGAACTCTAAGAGGAATAGACACCAGGTATGAAAACGTGGCTCATATTGAGCCTTGAGAACCTAACCTACAGACTAGGGTATATCTTATCTGTCAGGAAAAACACAATAGAGCTCAACTCAGCTGGCTCTATAAGTAATTTAAAGACAAGCTCATGTGCTGGCAGAAAATGGCTTAGTTATTAAGTGAACAGCAGAATTAGAATCCTAAATCCAGAATTTCCATGAACATATCCATAATCTTCAAGAACCATTTTCAGCTTCAGACTGTGGAATCTTCTAAAGAGACTTCAGTTCTCAAAACATTGTTTTTATGATCCCACAGTGACACTTTAACCTGATAACCTATCATTTGCCCTAACTATAAAAAAAGATTTACTTCTCCAAAATCTGTATGGAGAATATTAACAACCTGACAAAAATGTGTTCTGTAATACTCATTTAAAAGTGTTATCAAATTACTAACACAGAACTTGTCAATTGTTTACATTGTCCTTTGTTGGCTGTACTCTTCAGTATTTACCTAAAACACACACACACACACACACACACACACATTAATCTTCCCATAGTCCTTTTCCTACCTATAAGATAGTTTATCTGCTACACCATCTGTAAGTAAAAGGAACAAACAGGGCCATTCATTACTGTGCTATATCTCTGTGACCTTATTTTAGTAGTTTTTAACCAAAAATGCACAGAAGAGGCCAGGTGTGGTGGCTCAAGCCTGTAATCCCAGTATTTGGGGAGGCCAAGGCAGGTGGATCACCTGAGGTCAGGGGTTTGAGACCAGCCTGGCCAACATGGTAAAACCAGGTCTCTACTAAAAATACAAAAATTAGCTGGATGTGGTGGCAGGCACCTGTAATTCCAGCTACTCAGGAGGCTGAGGCAGAAGAATCGCTTCAACCTGGGAGGTGGAGGTTGCAGTGAGCCAAGATCGTGCCACTGCACTCCAGCCTGGGTGACAAAGTGAGACTCTGTATCCCCGCCCCCCAAAAATAGAATGCACAGAAGAAAAAAAAAAAATACAGAACCTTTAAATATTCATATACCCTAGGATCCACCCACAGAAATTCTGATTTATAAAAAAATGAAGTCTGCCTTGGGCATATATTTGGAAAATGTACAGGGACTACTGGACTACAGAACCCCAAGTGAGAACTGGTAAACTACAGAACAAAGCAGCAAGCAATGACTACTTAGTACATAAGTGAAGAAGAAAAGGAAGTAACAATTTTAAAAAGTGACAATAAATTGTCAGAGTATTCAATACTTTAATACTAATAGATTCAACCTAGGGTCTCTCATAATATTTTTTAGGCCTTTTCTTTCACTGTTAGCAAAAGAGTTAGTTCTGCATCTAACTGCTCCCCTGTCAAGTCTTAAGACTACTGATGCTGAGAACAATAGAAGAGACCGTCAAGGGAAGAATATCTTTTCTTTCTCTCCTCCAAAAAATACAGGGAGTAGCAAATATACCCAAGTAAACACAGTAGTCCAAATCTTTCAAATACCTGGAAACTTATTACACAAGTTTTAAAAACTTGCGATGATTTTGTTTAAAAACTTAGTTTCCTTTTAAAATCAAAATCGATTCATGCCAAACCCACTCCTTGTAAAAACAGCTCTTTCTAATATTTGTGATGAACTTATAGAAGTACAAATATAAATTTCCTTATTCTTTCACACATTTTATCTTCAGCGTTGAAGTACTGGACAGTTCAGATGCCTACACTTTCCTCTAGCCAAATCAGAACACATGACAGAGGAAGTAGGACACAGAAATCAAAAATTAAAAATTACAAAGTGTGTATGACACACTTCATAAAATACAAAAATCAGGTCTATTCTTAGAAAAGATGGTGAAGTAAACATATATGTATCAATTTTGTTCTCTTCCAAAACAGTACTAAAAACACAAGTAAAGAGAATTTTTTTTAAAGGCAAAATAAAAGTATTGAGAGCAAAGGAAAACCAGCAACAAAATTTGGTAAGCTGGAAAGCAGACGGACAAGACTTTGCAAACACTCCAAAACACTTAATAAGTCATCAGTAAAAAACAAGTTAAGAACCACGCTATTTTATACCACAAATTTCCTCTCTACATCCCCCAAAGAACTGGTTGCCCCTGGTAGCTTGGAATTGAGGTGGAAGGAGGGCAGGAAGGACAGATTGAAAATCTCTCTGAGAAGCTATTAAAGCTCTAGATCCTCTCCAAAGAAGCATCAAATGATGCCTCCTCATCCAAAGAGAAAAGTGGTTAATCCTATTCTCTAAACTGAAGAAAGAGAGTTTCCAAGACTCTTACAAACAGCAGAAAGTACTAAAAGGGGAGTTTTAAGTGAAGGTAGGCAACCTGCAAAGTCTCTTCCTGCTTTGGCCGTCAGCCTTTACCTAGCAGGCAGGAGTCTTCTCTGGGAACTAGACTACCTAAGAAGTCCTAAAGTAACACATATAGGACAGTTTCTCCAAAGAAAAGGCCATAGTCAACAAGCCCCACCCACAAAACTCAGATATCTAATCAAGTTTTTAGTGTCCCCTTCTTAAATAACTGGCCTGCAAAAGTCTCTAGCGGGAAAAACATAGTAATCAAAAAGAGAAAAAGCAACTTGGAAGAGACTATAGAAAGAAGAAAACTAAAAAACAAAAACAAAACAAGAAACAACCCAATGATTAATATCTTTAAAGAGCCAGAAGATAGGCAACAATGAGAACAGGGACAGCGCACCATTTAAAAAAGAATATTCAAAAGCAGAGGTAAGGGGAAGCTCTTGAGAATTAAAAATGTTGCCAGAAAATTTTAAAATCCAATAGAAAACTCAGTAATAACCTACAGATTAGAACAAAAAGATAAAACAGAGAGCATATCAGAATGCTAGGGGACAAACAGAAGATCCTACAAGCAACTATACAGGAGAAAAAAAAAAGGTCCTATACATAGAAATCAGCTTTTATTAACTTCAAGTTATAATGAAAAGCAATGAAGCAATGGCTTCAAAATGCTGAAGGAAAATTGTTTCCAATCTAGAGCTCTATACACAAACTATCAACAAGTGTGAAGATAAAATGAATACATTTCAGACACATAAGGTCTCGACATTTTCCTCTCATGCACCCTAAAAGAACTCTATTGGCAGACGATCACCAAAATAAAGAAGTGAACAGTAGGAATGAAAAAGACATAAGATATAGGAAAAAGAGATCCAACACAAAAGAGAGGGAATGGGAATCCCTAGAATGATAAAGGAATATGGCAACTCTATACTGGGTACAGACGGAAGCAAGTTCAGATTGGGACATAAGACACTCCAGAAAATTAAATTGATAAATAAACCCTATACATCTGAATATCCTGAGAAGAGATTTATAAAACTACTAAAGAGAGTTTGGAGGTGAACTAATGATAATTATTTGGGCACTAAGCAAACAGTTTATTAATGACTCCATGGAAAACAAAGTTAGTTGTAGGATATGAAAGATTTCATGGTCAACTACATGGCTCAAATCTGAACAAACTTTGTGGTCACAAAAACATAACCAGTGAATTTCAACCTATCTGAAATTATAATTGAGATGCAAAGGGAACAGAAAGATCCTTATCTGTGATGATAGAAGAAGGAAAAAAAAGACAATCTTCCTCTTCCATAGTTGGAAGTCAACAGACAATGCCTAACATTGGGCTGGGCACAGTGGCTCATTCCTATAATCCCAGCACTTTGGGAGGCCAAGGTGGATGGACTGCTTGAGCCCAGGAGTTCAAAACCAGCTGGGGCAACATGGCAAAACTCTGTCTCTATGAAAAACACAACAATTAGCTGGAAGTGGTGGCACACGCCTGTAGTCCCAGCTACTTGGGAGTCTGAGGTAGGAGGATCACCTAAGCCTGGGTAGGCTGCAGTGAGCCACAACTGAGTCACTGCACTAGGTGACAGAGCAAGACCTTGTCTCCAAAACAAACAAAAAAAGAGCCTAACACTGAAAAAAATCTGAAGTTGCAATATCACCAAGTAATATACAGCTAAAGAGGCAATCAGCGAAAGAAGCAACTAAGAAGAGTTTTAAGAAGTGGCTGCCTCTAGGAATAGAAAATAGGGAGAGAAACATGCAGGGTACTCCTAGTTTTTGTTAGAATATGTAGACCAAGACTTTTAAACTATGTGCATATATGTAACTGATTTTTTTTTAAACAGCTATACCTTTCCTAAGCAATATGAAACATATTTTATTTACATACCTAAAGCTTCAGGGTTATTTATTTATTTATTTATGAGACAGGGTCTTGCTCTGCTGCCCAGACTGCAGTAAAATGGTGCAATGCCAGCTCATTGCAGCTTCAACCTCCTGGGCTCAAGCAGTACTCTCACCTCAGCCTCCCAAGTAGCTGAGCCTACAGGCACACGCCACATGCCCAGCTAATTTTTTATGCTTTTTGGTAGAGACAGGCTCTTGCCATGTTGCCCAAGCTGGTCTTTAACTCCTGAGCTCGAGTAATTCGCCCACCTTGACTTCCCAAAGTGCTAGGATTACAGGCGTGAACCATCACAATCTATTTCAAGGTTTTGTTTGGTTTTGTTTTGTTTTGAGACAGAGTCTCACTTCATTACCAGGTGCCAGGCTGGAGTGCAGTGACACAACCTCGGCTCTCTGCAACCTCCACCTCCCAGGTTCAAGCAATTCTCCTGCCTCAGCCTCCCGAGTAGCTGGGACTACAGGCACGCACCACCACGCCCAGCTAATTTTTTTTATTTTGGGTACAGATGAGGTTTTACCATGTTGGCCAGGATGGTCTCAATCTCTTGACCTCGTGATCTGCCCGCCTCGGCTTCCCAAAGTGCTGGGATTACAGGCATGAACCACCACGCCCAGCCTACTTCAAGGTTTTTAAGAAAGCCAAGGCATCAGCTAAGCTCATTTGTCAAGTGTATTCCATTCAAATGCTCATCTCCTATATCCCATGCTATTCTCCATCTATCATCAAGATCCTTTTCATACAGGACGTTGGTTCAGGATCTTCTGCAATTTTCTAATTCCTGTCCCCAATGTGGAATTTAATATTTTTCTCTAAGATTTCAATTTCAAATTAATTAATGTGCCTTAACTGAAATGAGATCTGACACACTTATATTCATCTACTCACATATAAATGACCCATACAAAAATCTGTCCAAACTTCCAGCTACATATGGTTCTCTCTCCAGTCTCTTGAATCTCCACTAAAATGACAGCAAGAGAATTAAAAGGAAAGGTAAAGTCCAAGGATGAATCAGGGGGTGAAAAAACAATAAATAAAATATTTCAATCCTGTTTTGATGACCAAAAGAGATACCAAAAGGGCATACTGGTAAGAAGTCAATTGAGAACCTTCACAAGTAAAGGTGAAACAAGGCTAAAAAAAAGAAAGAAATAAAGAAAGCAACTGTTAAAATCCTCTATATAGAATGAAACCCAGCCTCCTCGGTTCCCTTCCAGACCTTGTATAACAAGAAAGTTAATTCCAATCCCAATAAATAAATGAATTAATAAATTAATGAACAAACAAAATTATGCAAATCAAACCATTGTGGACATAGGCATGGGCAAAGATTTCATGACGAAGACAACAAAAGCAAAAAATGACAAATGGGATCTAATTAAACTAAAGAGCTTCTGCACGGCAAAAGAAACTATCAGCAGAGTAAACAGACAACCTACAGAATGGAAGAAAATTTTTGCAAATTATACATCTGACAAAGGTCTAATACCAAGCATCTATAAGGAACTTAAATAAATTAACAAGAAAAAAAAACCCATTAAAAAGTGGGCAAAAGACACGAACAATTTTCAAAGCAAGACATATATATGGCCAACAATCATATGAAAAAAAGCTCAACATCACTGATCATTGGAGAAATGCAAATCAAAACCACAATGAGATACGTCTCATACCAGTCAGAATGGCTATTATTAAAAAGTCAAAAAATATTCTCACAACATTCCTCCAAAAAATTAAAGAGAAAATATTTTTTAAAAATAAAATTAATGGGATCTAATTAAACTTAAGAGTTTCTGCACAGCAAAAGAAACAATCATTAGTGTGAACTGGCAACAAACAGAATGGGAAAAAATTTTTGCAATCTACTTATCTGACAAAGGGCTACTATCTAGAAACCACAAAAAACTAAAGTAGATTTACAAGAAAAAAACAGACAACCCCATCAAAAAGTGGGCAAAAGATATGAACAGACACTTTTTAAAAGAAGACATTTATGAGGCCAAGAAACATGAAAAAATACTCATCATTATTGTTATTAGAGAAATGCAAATCAAAATCACATTGAGATACCATCTCACGCCAGTTAGAATGGCGATCATTAAAAAATCTGGAGACAACAGATGCTGGAGAGGATGTGGAGAAATAGGAACACTTTTACACTGTTGGTGGGATTGTAAATTAGTACAACCATTGTGGAAGACAGTGTGGTAATTTCTCAAGGATATAGAAATAGAAATACCACTTGACCCAGCAATCCCATTACTGGGTATATACCCAAAGGATTATAAATTGTTCTGTTATAAAGACACATGCACATGTTTGTTCACTGTGGCACTGTTTACAATGGCAAAGACCTGGAACCAACCCAAATGCCCATCAATGATAGACTGGATAAAGAAAATGTGGCACATATACACCATGGAATACTATGCAGTCATAAAAAACGATGAGTTTGTGTTCTTCGCAGGGACATGGATGAATCTGGAAACCATCATTTTCAGCAAACTGACACAAGAACATAAAACCAAACACTGCATGTTCTCACTCATAGGTGGGTGCTGAACAATGAGAACACATGGACACAGGGAGGGGAACATCACACAATGGCGTCTGTTTGGAGGTGGGGGGCTTGGGGTGGTTTTGCCGGGGGTGGGGTGGTTGGGGAGGGATAACATTGGGAGGAATGCCTGATGTAGGTGATGGGGGCATGGAGGCAGCAAACCACCATGGCATGTGTATACCTATGCAACAATTCTGCAAGTTCTGCACATGTACCCCAGAACTTAAAATATAATTAAAAACAAAAAAAGAAAGAAAAAATAAACAACTAAAATTTAAAAACTAAAAGAAAAAAACAAAACAGGTGATGACCAGGTTACAAAGAAAAAGAAATCCTTATACTCTGTTGGTGGAAATGTAAATTAATTCTACCATTGCGGAAAACAGTGTGGCGATTCCTCAAGGACCTAAAACAGAAATATCATTCAACCCAGCAATCCCACTACTGGGTACATACCCAAAGGAATATAAATTGTTCTATCATAAAGACACAATGCATATGTATGTTCACTGCAGCACTTCAGAACAGTAAAGACATGGAATCAACCTAAATGCCCATCGATGGCAGACTGGATAAAGAAAATGTAGTACATATATACATGGAATACTATGTAGCTATAAAAAATAATGAGGTCATGTCCTTTGCAGGAACATGGAAGGAGCTGGGGGCCATTATCCTCAGCAAACTAACGCAAGAACAGAAAACCATGTTCTCTACTGTACATTCTCACTCTTAAGTGGAAGCTAAATGGTAAGTACACACAGAGGGAAGCAACAGACACTGGGGCCTATTGGAGGGTGGAGGGTGGGAAAAGGGAGAGGATCAGGAAAAATAGCTACTAGGTACTAGGCTTAATACTTGGGGACAAAATAATCTGCACAACCTCATGACAAAAGTTTACCTATATAACAAAACTGTACATGTATACCTGAACTTAAAAAAAAAAAAAAAAGAAAGCAAATGAATAAACAAGGTGAAAGTTTAAGAAAAGCTGAATTTTAGGGAAAAGAATCACATTACACTACTTGCCTCAAAAGTGAACAGTCTCGGGTATAATATTATAAATATTACAATACTATTGATTTACCTGATAACAATAACCTAATATGGGCAGACTAGAAGAAAAGAGAGTCTAGAAAGAACTAATCTAAAAGGAGGTTAGCATTTAAACCACTAACAGTGACATATCAAGAAACAGCTCCATCCATGTTCCTGTAATACCATCACAGTATTTAGAAATCTGGGAGTGATTACCAAGAGCAGTAACTAGAGCTAGTGGATGCTCTATAGAATACAATGGCAGCGGGAGGGTGAAGAGCTGCTAATTTTAAGTCTGTCAGTGTTATTTAACCTTTAAAACTGTGTGTATGCATCCTCTTAATTTTTATTTTTTGAGAAATTACAAAGAAAATGTGCCATCAAAAACCTTCACACTCCAGTATACTAGTCTGACCACAATTCCTTAACCTTCTTGTACTCACTCCTCTGCTACCAATTCACAATAATTATGTGTCAATTCATCATGATCTCCAATCCCTGTATACCTTACTACCTCTAAGTAATTCGGCTTTCGAGATTTGCTCTCTGTGCTGCAACACTTTAATCTCTGCCTTGTCAAAACCTTTTGCTCCTTTGCCACAACTGTCTGTGAGAGGGGAAGGGACACTACTGTACAACAAGGTATCCAACCTGCTACCGTGAATAGAAGAATGAGTGCCCCATAATATTAATATACACTCACTAGTCACTCTCTCAATTCCCCTCAACAGCAAATATGAAAGTCATTATTCTTCACAAGCCCTCAACGTTATGCCCAATCCCTTCTTCCAAAACATAACCTTGATTTCACCTCATAAAAAAATTAAAACTATGAACTATGACGATCAACTTCTTCAACTACTCATTTGTGTCTCTGACCTTCCTAGTTCATTTTCCTACACCTATACTTAATTCTTTCCCTCCTATCACTGGAGTAAATCCTCTTAAAAATTAAAACTATCCTCAGTCTTATTCTTGCAACTGACTTCTTACCAGTCCCCAGTAGCCACTGTCGTTTTCTTTCGCAGCCATCTCTCAGAATGTCCACACTGCTGATTTCCAAACCTTCACCTCTCACTGAGTCGACAAGCTGCTCTAACACATCACTCCCTTGAAAAGTGTTCCCCTATGATCACCAACAACCTAGAAGCTGAAAAACTCACAAGTACTTTTAAGGTTTTCTCTAATGCTACTTCACTGCAGCAATTGGCACTATTTACCATCCCTTCTTGAAACATTCACTTCTCTCCATTTTATGACCATAATCCTTTAGCTTGGCTTCTACCTCTCTGTCAGGTTCCACTTACTAAGCTTGTCCATTAAGTGTTTGTGTTCACAAAGGCCCTATTCTTCACCTTTCTACTCCACAGCCTCTTCTCAGCCAACCTCTTCCTTTGTGCCCCACACATGGTGACGACTTTACGACACCCCAAGTGTTTGTTTTTGAACCTTTTAAATAATAAAAATATAATAAACTCATCTGTTTCTATTTCACCTACTCCTCCCTTTCAGTATTACAAATCTCAGTGGATGCCACACTGGGTTGCCCAAGTTACAAACCTGGGAATTATCAGATTCCTCATATTCTTACTCCCTTCATATCTAAGCAATTATTAATTCTGTTGATTTTATTTTTCTCTCACCTCCTTCCTCATTCTCATTGACCCACAAATATTATTCATCTCTCATCTGAAATACTGTAATAAAATCACCTATTTCCAACATAATTCACACCTTTGTTCCAACCCATCCAAACCAATGCTACAAGAGTAAACTTTCTAATATCATACATAAATCTGTCACTTCCATGCTTAAAATTTTTGCATGACTACAGAATCCAGCAAACTCTCTTGTAGAGAATATCTGCCCTTCAAGACTTAGTCCACGAATACCTCTCTGGATCCCTCTCCTACCAATCTGTTCTTTATACTTTTCTTATCTAGCACTCTCATGTCTAAGACCTCTCTCTGCCTAGCTAACCTTCTGAAAGAAATACATATACTCCCCTACCACACATGACTGACAAACACCCATTCATCCTTTAAGTCTTAGCTCAACCATGACCTCCTCTGAGATGTTCTCCCAAGCAGACTTAGATGCTCTTTCTTCCTATGCCCTCAACAGATACATGCACTCATTAAAGCAACTATACCCTTACCTGTTTAAATATTCATCTCTTTTATTCTTTGAACTCAATAAGAGCAAGATAAAATAATTTTTCATCTTTGAATACCCAGTGCTTAAGCTGGGATCATGAAAATCCTAACCATATAACATCTGCTGAGTGAATAAACAAGATTTTAAAAATAATTGTTCTTAACATTAAATAAGCAGAGTATGTAATATTAATAATTCTATTAATAAAGTTACAATTCTGATACTAAGTTACCAGAAGAACTTTCCATTATTAAAAGCAGGTATTTCTTAATTTATGTGGCTAAAATTTCACAGACAGAAGACTACTTTGCTACTAGTTATTTATTTTGATGGTCAATTAAAGGCTTTTTGTATAATGGTCATTTTACACAAACAGGGAGGAGGGAACCTTCTAGAACCTTTTCCAAAATATTTTATTTAAACGATTACAAAATTTTACCTGACCTGAGTCCATGAGTGAGGGAATAAAAAAAATTTAAGGACTCCCCTCTTCCCATGACCCCCCATAAGCCACGTGTTTTTTGTTTTTTGTTTTTTTAAGTTTTTTCCTAAACATAAAAAAATACCAACGATTTTGCCTGTTTTAACAAAAGCAAATTTTTTCTTCAAAGATATGATTCAAACTGTTGTATTTTAGTATACTAATGAAAGTTTCTGATATTGATTATTTCTGAATATCTATTAAATTGATATTTGCTGCTGAGTATTTTTAAATAATTCCGTTTAAAAAAAACTTACCTCTGGATGAAAAAAGATTTCAGGTCCCAAAAATCTCTCATAACCAACATCAATGGAAAATTCTTTCTTTGAGATAGCATTGATTCCAGTATACTGTTTAATCCATTTTGACCCATCTGTATCATACTTGTTAAATTCTTTTACTAAATCTGGGCAGACATAACTATAGCGCTCCTAAAACACAAAGAAACAAAAGTAACTTTTTTTGCTTATTACAGGAACAGTAAGAAAGAATGGCATGTTTTCAGTAAACTAGAATCAAATGAAAAAAAAAACTTTTCAGAAAATAAAATTAGGAATTTAAGCTGGAAGAAAAATTTATGTTAGGATATTATCGTATGTGTAATACAAATAAACATACTCATCTTGTACATATATTTGCTAACTTTATATATAAACAACTAATATTTGAGAGACTGGAGAGCTGATTTCTACTATTTTAATGTTATTTCCTGAAAATATTCATTAATGTCATTCAACATTTTCTGTCTCAGTAATAACAAATCTTGCGCTCTAGGTAAGGAGAATAAATAAAATACAGAACTGAAGAATAAGTAATAATTGTGATAACCACACAAATTAATATAGATCCTTAATATCTATCTGAAACAAAACTGATTACGGCCTCAGTAAATAAATGACCAAAGAAAAAAGGCTGAAAATATAAGTTACTCTATTTCACTGCATATTTGGTTATATGACCTAAGTAAAAGTTTTCATCGAAAATACTGAAAAATACATTATAGGCTATAACATCAAATTTGTAATTTATAAACTCCCAACTGCCAGCCTATATTTTTTTAAATAAAACTTACTTGTCCAATATTTTTACATATCACAGGCTCCATCCAAAACAGATGCAAATATTACTAGTAATAATCAAAATACACAGAGAGAAAAAATACTGGAAACAAAAGACATTTGATTACACTATTTAAGATCTTCTCCAAACCTTGGAAGTCGGAATGACAAAGAAATGATATTCCTTTAAAGACATTCGGACTGACCATCAATCTTCTCTGGAATAGATTTAAATCTCTGGTGTTTTCTCCTTTTGCTTTGTTTTAATTTCACAGATTTCCCAAAGATTTTGAATCAGTAGTATTCACATTAACTTTTTATATATTTAATTCTTATGCCACCAACTTGGGGTTACTTTTGGCAGTCATTTACTAATTTCTTTACTACCTAGGAAGTAGTTGATAAATTTTCATTTTTAAGCTTTGACGAGCAAGGAAAATCCCATAAACATGAAGAGGCCCAGGCATGGTGGCTCATATTCAACACTTTTGAGATCCCAAGGCAGGAGGACTGCTTAAGGCCAGGAGTTCAAGAACAGCCTGGGCAACATAGCATGAACCTCCATCCCTATAAAAAAAATTAGCCAGCCATGGTGATAGGCACCTGTAGTCCTAGCTACTCAGGAGGCTGAAGCGGGAAATCATGTGAGTCTAGGAGTTTGAGGCTGCAGTGAGCCATGACTGTGCCACTGCACTCCAGCCTGGGTAGCAGAGCAAGGTCCCATCTCTATAAAAAATAATAAAAATAAAAAATAAAAATTTTAAAAAGGTAATAAAAAAATGCAAAGAGAGACAAGTAAAATTTACTTTTGCCAGGGCAGTTTTGCTTTTCAAAACATCTGAGAGCCACTGAAATTTTTTACTTACGTGGCAAATAATAAGTTGGAAAGGCAATGCTAAAGTATTTTGACAGTTTGCATGAAACATTGATATAATACTTACATAGCAGAAAAAATTAATAAAGGACTTTAGATGGCCTTCATGTTTTTCTTCTATGTGCCCTATCACTAGAGCCAAACACTGCTTCTATAGCACAATAAATCAACTGCATCAAGATAATTTTTATGATAAAAGCTTTTAGGATTAAAATAAAGAATTCAGTGAAGAAACTGAGATGAAAGGACTTTATAGTGAAATAATTACTTTTAATAAGGAGAATAGTCACAAAAGTGGATGTCATTTAGTGAAGTGTTCTATATATTACTCCTCTCAAATATGAAATATGAAGAAAACAGATAAACTGTTGTAATACTAAATAATTTTCTTACAAGAAATATAGAGATATATTTAAATAAATTTAAATATATTTAAGAGTAATAATTTATAACTGTTTAACAAGATTATTTTTTAACTACTGTTGTTCAATTAAGAATTTCTCATGTTGGCCAGGCGCAGTGGCTCAAGCCTGTAATCTCAGCCCTTTAGGAGGCCAAGGCGGGTGGATCACGAGGTCAGGAGTTCAAGACCAGTCTGGTTAACATAGTGAAACCCCATCTCTAGTAAAAATACAAAAAAATTAGCCAGGCATGGTGGTGTGCACCTATAATCCCAGACACTCAAGAGCCTGAGGTAGGAGAATCACATGAAGCTGGGAGGCGGAGATTGCGGTGAGCCGAGTTCATGCCACTGCACTCCAGCCTGGGCAACAGTGTAAGACTCCGTCTCAAAAAAAAAAGGAATTTCTCACGTTAATGTTATAAATGTGATTTTAATTTTTAAATAAATTACACTTCTATCACTACTTTTTACCTTTACTGCCTTAGCAGTTTCCAAGGATTGTTCTGGAGGGATTCCTACTTCTCGGTCTCTCAGCAGTTGCTGAATAAAATACGTTATATCTCGTCCTGCGATTGGAATGTGTTTAATACAGCTGCCAATCACATACCCTTCAGCCTAGAAGGGGGGAAAAAAGATGTCAAATTTACTTTCAATGTTTTAAAAGTTAACATAACCTAAAAATACAAACCATTAAAGATATTTCTTAAGTTAGTGTATTTATATTCTCAAGTACTGCTTTATCCCAGAATTCACCTTTATTCCTCAGAAACTATGAATACGAATGGCCTGCAACTTAAGATTTATTTTCCCACTGACAGTTTATAACCATGACTAAAATGACTCAACAACATAGAAATAATACATTTCAAAATATAAATACCAAATGGTTTAAGATAGCAGATTTTATATCAGATGGTACTATTTTAAAATCGTTTATAATTTCAATAAAAAACTTAGATTGCATTAGAAGAAATCCGATCATTTACTCACAAAGTGCCTATCATTTCCCTAATGAAGTAGGTTTCCATTTCACAAACCTGAAGCTTTCCACATACTATCATAATGTGAAATAACTAAATTCTGTAGAACTGATTCATATTTACTGATATGTCAGAAGTATAACAAATAATGTAGCAAAATTAAATCTAATTAGGAAAGAATATTAAGGATATATTCATCTGGCATGACAGAACATTAGGGATTGAACTCACACTCTCAACTTAAAGAGAAAAACAGGACAATTTATAAGAAATAAAGGTTTTCATACATTTGACAATCGGCAGAGTAGGGCAGAGATACTTTCTAAGAAAAGGGAAACAAATAACGTGAATGTCACAAACACCCTATCCCACTGCCTAGAGAGTTATTAGGCCACAACAATGGGAAAGAGAACTCAAACAGAACTGGTCTCATTAAGTTAGGAATATAGAATTTAAACTTCAGAAAGGCCAAAGTGGCTGAAGTTTGCAGGCCAACTTACTGGAGGGGAAAGAGGTGCACAGAGAGCTCTAAAGATGTAAAGAAAGTATCTCTATAACTGACTACTGATCAGCACATTCCTGTGAGGAAACCACTAAGGTGAGACGAAGAACCTCTAGAAAAAAGTAGAACAACCTCCAGAGCTCACACTTGGCCAGAAATAGTTCCTGATGCCCACTGCCAAAGTTGAAAGATGTTTTCAAAAACAAGACATCAAGTAGAGTTCACAGAGGAATACTGCCTCAAGAAACCAGCCTTGGAGAAAAATCTGTTATAGACCTGCTTAATAACATTTAAAAGAAGCCCCTGAGAGGATCAAACTAATTCCTAGTATCTTAACTATGTCCCAGGAAAAATCCTAAATACTTATAAAGAACTCCAAAAATCCAGTACACAACAACGTATAGAGTGCCAAATCAAAAATTGTAAGCATGCAAGGAAGCAGAAAAACACAACACTTGACCAAGAAAAAAATCAAACAATAAAGAAGAATGACAAGGACAATAAAACAGCAACTATATACTCCATATTATGAAGGTCAACAATGAGTATGAGGAAGAGAGAAATGGAAGATATGAAAAGACCCAAATGGAACTTCTAAAGAAAAAAACACAGTATCTGAAATTTAAAAATGTAACAGATGAGAAAAAAGAATCACCAGATGAGATTACGGTAGACTACACAGTGAAGAAAAAATAGTGAATTTGAAGACAGAGTAATAAAAACTATCTGAAAAATAAAGAAAAAAGATTACAAAAAAAAAAAAATGAACAGAGCATCAGTGACCTTTGAGACACTGTGAAGCACCCTAATACATATGTGATTAGCGTACCCAAAAAAGAGAAAAGAGGAACAGAAAAAATATGTAATAAGTAACAGACAAAAGCTTTCAAAAATATGAAAATTACAACTCCATATATACAAGGCGCTCAATGAACCCCAAGGAGAAGAGACATAAAGAAAACTTTACTTAGATACGTCACAATCAAATTGCTAAAAAGCAATGAACCAAGAATAAAAAGAAAATCTTGAAGACAGGCACCCAAATAAACATTACAATCAAAGAAACATACACAAGAGTAACAGCTGACTTATTTTCAGAAACAAGGTTAAGCCAGAAGACAGTGGAGTGACATCTACAGGGGAAAACTGTCAACCTGTTATACCAAGCAAAAATCATCTTTCAAAACTAAAGGAGAATAAAGACTTTTTCAAAGGATGTACAAAAGTTGAAAGAATTCAGAGCCAGCAGATCAGCACTATAATAAATGTTACAGGATGTCATTTTGACAGAAAGAAAATGATACTAGGTGGAAATCTGGACCTTCACAAAGGAACAGAGAGTATTAGATACGGTATGTGAATAAAAGAACCCTGTTTTTCAAAATTTCAAGGCCAGGCACAGTAGCTCACGTCTGCAATCCCAGGACTTTGGGAGGCCAAGGCAGGTGGACTGCTTGAGGACAGGAGTTTTGAGACCAGCCTGGGCAACATGGTGAAACCCTATCTCTACTAAAAATACAAAAAAAATTAGCCGGGCATGGTGGCACACATCTCTAATCCCCACTACTCGGGAGGCTGAGGCACAAGAATGGCTTAAACCCAGGAGGCAGAGGTTGAAGTGAGATGACACTGCACAACTACACTTCAGCCTGGGTGAGAGAGCCAAACTCTGTCTCCAAAAAAAAAAAAAAATCTCTTTTAAAAATAACTTTTTGCTATTGTGTCTTTCCTCCCCACCAAATTCCTATGTTGAAGTCCTAACCTCTATCTCAGAATGTGGCTGTTTTTGGAGATAGGGTATTCAAAGTAGTATCTAGTTAAAATGAATGTGTTAGGGTTGCTTCCTTTAATCCAATATAAGTGGCGTCCTTAAGAAGAGGAGATTAGGACACAGACATGTATGGGGAGGACTACATGAAGATATATAAAGAAGATGGACATCTAGAAGCCAAGAAGAGAGTCTTCTGAAGAAACCAACCCTGCCAAAATCTTGATCTTTGACATCTAACCTCCAGACCTCTGAGAAAATAAATTATTCTTTAGGTACCCAGTCTGTAGTACTTCATTATAGCAGTTCTAACAAACTAATATACCACTCGAAATCAAGTAAGTTAATAATGTATTATTCAGTTCACAACATATAGAAGTAAAATGAATGACAATAAAAACACAAAGACTAGAAGGCCCAAGTTGTATAATTATTATTTATGAAGTAGTAGAATGTTATTTGTAATTAGACAATGATAAGTGAAAGATGTTTACTACAACCTATACAGCAACCACCACCAAAAACAAAATGACAACAGATACAGCATAGCTATTAAGTCAAGAAAGAAGAGAACATGGGATAATAAAAAATACTCCATTAATTCTAAAGAAGACAGAAAAATAAATAAATAAACAGGAATATCCCCCCTCAACTTTTTTTTAGAGACAGGGTCTCACTCTGTTGCTCAAGCTAGAGTGCAGTGGCGAGATCACAGCTCACTGCAGCCTCAACCTCTCCAGGCTCAGGTGATCTTACCTCCCTAGCCTCCAGAGTAGCTGGGACTACAGGCATGCACCACCACATCCAACTAATTTTTGCATTTTTGTAGAGACAGTGCTTCGCCATGTTGCCCATGTCGGTCTTGAACTCCTAGGCTCAAGGGATCCTCCCACCTTGGCCCCCCAAGTGCTGGCATTACAAGCATGGGCCACCACACCAGCCAGAATATCCATTCTTAATATCCTTACTAAAACACATTCTTTTTCATGTTGATAACTTCTATTTTGCAAATTACCTATTCTAATAATCAAGATACTGATAGTACTACTCAAATGTGTAGATGTTAAGACTGAAGAAAGGCAGAAGCAAGTCAAATCCTAGCCTCACTACCTATTATTTGGTGACCTTGGGCAAGTCACTTATTTGCATTTTAGTAATGAGTAAATTGAGGTACTCAAAGAAAAATGTAATATTTATCACAGACTGATTTTCAGATATAAATGAGAATTTTAAGATGAACAATTATTTTATGTACCACTAAGAAAGAAAAATAAACTGCCAAATAAACTACAAAAAGCTATCAAATATCGACATGTCCTAATTTCCAAGTTTACTAAAATACCTCCCAAAAGCCATATAAAATCTCATATATTCATACAATGAATTATTTAGCAGTAAAAAGAAATAAAATACTATACATGCTATAACATGGATAAATCTTGAAAATGTTCAGCTAAGTTAAAGCAGCCAGTCACAGAAGACCAGAGTGTATAACTTCATTTACATAAAATGGCCAAGGCAGGCAAATCTACACAGACAAAAAGTAGATTTGTGGTTGCCAGGGGCTATGGGCATCAAGGGGAAATAGAGGGTGACTGTAAATAGATACAGGGCTCCTTTGTGGGTGATGAAAATGTTCTAAAATTGTGGTGATAAATAGACTTTGTGAATATATTAAAAATCAATAAACTACACTCTAAACAAATGAACTGTATATGACTTACATCTTGATAAAGCTATCGTTAAACAATGGCAGTTATTACTAAAACTATTATAACACATCATGAGGGTGAAAGTGGAGGAGGACCAGGAGTCTAATCCAAAGGTAGTCACCCTGATGTAATCCTCAGCAGACATTGCCTGATGCATTAAACAATGGAGTGAGAATTTTTAAAAAGTTCAAAATAATTTAACTCCTTAAATGATATCAACATAATATAAATATTACTTTAAAAGATAAACCTTTCTATATATAACCATTTAATAATAATCAGTATAAATTCTAATAGCCATTTTGAATTCATTAGACATAATTTTTTTTTAAACCTGATTTATCATTAAAAATTGCAAGTGCAGGCCGGGTGTGGTAGCTCATGCCTGTAATCCAAGCACTTTGGAGGCCAAGGCAGGTGGATCATCTGAGGTCTGGAGTTCAAGACCAGCCCGACCAACATGGTGAAACCCTGTCTTTAAAAATAAAAATAAAAAAATTTAAAAAATAATAATAATTAAAAAATAAAAATAAAAAGAATTGGAAGCGCAAAGGCCTTGGAAGAAAAACGTTATTTCTGACAAATAATCTAATTTGATGCATTTTTCTTAATATGCTTTATTAAATACAAACCATAAAGCATCTACTAAAGTTCACTTACTTACAACTAACTGTTATATAGTTACCATATATACCAGTGTGACATCTGTTAATTACAAATAAAAGAAGGCAAGGCTGGGCACGGTGGCTCATGTCTGTAATCCCAGCACTGTGGGAGGCCGAGGCAGGTAGATCACCTGAGGTCGGGAGTTCAAGACCAACCTGACCGACATGGAGAAACCCTGTCTCTACTAAAAATACAAAAATTTAGCCAGGTGTGGTGGTGCATGCCTGTAATCCCAGCTACATGGGATACTGAGGCAGGAGAATCACTTAAACCTGGGAGATGGAGGTTGCGGTGAGCCGAGATTGTGCCATTGCACTCCATCCTGAGCAACAAGAGCGAAACTCCATCTCAAAAAAAAAAAAAAAAAAAACAGGAAGTCATCAAATGGCTAACACACATCCAACTGGAAAACAGAAAGAAAGCCATTAATGCACTTCCATTCCAGATACTGCAATTCATAATTTTCTAAAATGCAGTACAAACCCACAGCAAAAGAAACATTTTGAAATGTTTATCAAATTTGTAAAAGGTGAGCAAAATATAGCTATAACTGAACAAATGGCCAAACTATAGCAACATTTTAAAGCACAGTAAAGTTTTTTAAAAGTAATACCAGTTCATATAATTTAACTTTGCCAGATGTGTTACTTCATATTCTGTTCAGTAACTGTAAAATAGCCTTACCACAGGAATGACATGAGTGACACCATCTCCACTGTCTATTACTGTACCAGTCAATGTCCGTTCTCCTACTTGTCTTGAGGTCCAAGATGCAGCTAAGGCAAGAACAGCCTTGAGCACAAAGAAAGAAGAAAGGCAAAAAAGTAAAAACAAAGAGTTAATTGAAAAAAAAAAACAAAACTAGTTTCCTGGAGTACTTTATTCAATTTTAAATGTAGTATCTGTGGAAAGAAAATACATAAAATTAAATTTGTAACATGCAATAAAATAGCACACTCCCCACATTTTGCTAAGACAAACTTACAGGTTTGCATTTGTTTTTAGAAGCATATTTGTAAGATTTACATATTTTATAAAGGCTATTTCTGTCCTAATGCTAAAATGTGGAAGACCACATGAAATAATGTAGAACTAACTTGCCAGAACTTAAACCATGTCCACATGGGCTGGCCTGTTACAAATTGCAATGTAAGGCAAAAAGTACACAAACACCCAACCTCCAGCTATTCAATACATATATGACTATGAACAACTATTATTCTTAAAAATTCTATCTTCAAATTTTTTTAATGCAACATGTGTTTAGGACTATATGACTATATGCTATCACACACTTCCAAATACTACGATGATTTAATTACGAAGCAAAGTTGATAGATTTTTCTGTGAAAAACCTTGGTACAGACAATACAACACAATTCTTTAAATGTGAGAATTAAGAAATTAACATAGTTCATTTTTTAAAAACTAAATTTCTTAAACAATCCAAGCCTCAAACAAAGTATATGACTAGTAATTAAAAACAACTAAACCTACACTGGCCTTATTTTACTTACCTGGACTGTAATAGCTAAAAGGGACCTAGAAAGCTATCTAGGTCACCCTCCTATCTGAACACAAGATCGTTTTAGCACAATCACCACACAGTCACTATAGGCTAACAGAACTATATATTATTTTTTGAAGATCTTTGAAAAATTCTGTCTTAACACTAGTAAAATATATATACACATACATACATATATATGTATATATACTGTTTAGACTTCATTGTGAGATATCTTTCCTTTTTAAGTAAGTTTAAAACTATCATCTACAACCAAGAATTATCTCTGATCACTTTTACAAGTCTTTTGTAAACAGTTAAGGCCCCAATCTAGAATAGTTATGCAGCGGCACATCACGTTACAGAAATGTCATTGACTACTGAACATCAACAAAACAGAAGAGAGATCAAATAATGAAATTAAGAGCACTCAGAGGCCACTAAGGAAATCACTGAAATACCAAATTACAACTCCAGAGGAACGAAAGAAAACTCATGATGCCAGTGTTTTAAAGTAAGCTATACCTGACAATATGGTTAAACGTAAGTTCATCATATTTAATATAAGATGAGAAGCAAAAACTCTGAAGTGAAAGATGAATTCCCCCAACTCCTCACTTTATTCAGATTCTAAGAACTAAAAAAGAGCCTCCCACTCAAGACTGAATTCTTCTATAAAGTTCATGACAGGTGTACACAACTCCTTAAATATTTTTAGCAACAGAGAACTTAAAAGGCAGCTCATTAAATTTATGGATTGCATTAAACATTAAAAAGTTCTTTGCTACCCAAGTTAAAATATTCATCCATAATTATCATTTATTGATTCTGTGTACCCTCAAGTTACAAAAACTCAGTCTGTTCCCAAGAAAGAGCCAAGTCAGACAGACCTCAGCTGCCTTATATCACAGCTGACCATTTAACACTGAATAACTTGCCTTCCAACTTTAATTTTCCTTCTCCACAAAAAACAGAAACAAAAATAGAAATTCTTTAGTAGAAATAATGAATTAATACACACTTCACATTTGTGATATGTCAGGTATTGCCTTTGCTACAAGGAAGAAAAAAATGAGGTAAGCTCCGATTCTGAAAGGTGGGAGAGAAACTGTTCCATATAGATAAACGTACAAATTAAAAGAAATGAGGTATTACAGATTACCTAAAGTCAACCAAAAAAGACCAGAATAAAGCACACAAAGATTTATAAGGATAAATTATAAAGGATTATTTACAAGGATAAATGAATATATATAAAATGTACTTCTCAAGGAATAAGCATTCAATATTAGTTCCTTTATTTCTGTCCTATGAAAGCCCTTGAAATACCCAAACACCATTAACTTACTTGCTTAACACTTCTCTTTTCCTGACTAAGTATCTCCATTTCCCATAATACTACTTCTAAATTAACAATTCAGGAAAGAAGTATAACATGCTTTGACATTATGTTTATGCCTTTGCAGGAAAAAGAAGAAAAAAGTAAGTATTTTAGGCAGCAAATTAAAATAGGTTAAAATTTAAGAATCAAACTTAGATAAATATGAACTTGCTTACCTGCACAGCAATGTACAAGCCTGGAACATTGAAAGACTCAAACATTATTTCAGCAGTATATTCCCTGTTTTCTGGAGTATTCAATGGAGGTTCAGTCTATTGAAATAAATAACATTTTAAATAGATAATATCAGATTATTCTACAATTTTTAAATGAGATGTTATTTATTTCAAATATTTTATTTAAAATGCATTAAATTTACAGGTAGAAAGAGATCAGAGGAAAACTACAGAGAATTCAAACATATCCATACACATCTGAAAACAATATAGTAATTCACATTTAAAAACAAAACAAAACAAAAAACCCTGAATCCCTATATCCTGCCACTCATACAGATTAAACATTAAAAAGAAATGAAGCAGGGAGACAGAGCATTGGAGGTAGGCAGGTAAAAGGTGATACAGTCAAACCATCCTTTAAATATGGTAATGACAAACCTCCAGAAAAAAACATCAATAGTATCTGCCAGCAGGAGAGCCTTCATCTAAGTAATACTTTTAGCAGAATGTCTCCAAACTATCTAGGATTACAGTAAACAAGCTGAGATTCTACAGATCTAATGGTATAGCTTTCTGAAAAATATCATATTAGTTTACCTGTTAAGAGCATAGAACAGAGAAGTTTACACAGCACTCTTCTTTCTGTTTAAGTTATATGACTGCATACATCACTTGGAAAGCTCAGGTTAAGTCTGGGACAGAACACACTTCAAAGAGGCAAAGAGGGACCCAGAGATCTGGCAGTGTTGAACTTAATGTTTCACCTATGCCTTATGATCACTTAAATCATTTCAATTTTTAACAATTGACATTGGGTAAGACCTCTTATCTTGTGGGTCTGACTGACAATCCAATCCTTTGTGGTATCTCAAATACTTAAATATGAAGGAAAAATTTTTAACTTTAAAAAATACAGAATTCTCTTTTTGACCTTAAGGTAAGGAATGATTCCTTAAATTTATGGAGCACAAATCACAAAGGTAAAAGTGATAAAACTTTAATCCATTAAAATTAATGGATTAATTAATGGATTAACTAATTTTTAAAATTATTATTTCAAAAGAAACATAATAAAAGTAAAATTAAGTACACCTTACCTTACATAAAACCTTTATAAGCTAAACTCCCTGAGGTGTTTAAACTTATTTAGAAGAGTTCTGAAGCTATGTTTAAAAGTCTAGAGATAATTTACTTATAAATACATACCAAATTAAGTAAACTAAAAACCAAGGCAGTTAAATTATAAACTCAAAGAAAAAAAATCTATATAAAAGATAATCAGAGGACCCCATGAAGGAAAATATACAAACAGCTAATAATAATAATAGTAAATGAAAGACTGCTCACCATCAGAAAATTTAAATTTAAATTTAAAGCAAATGAAAAATCTTACATACCCACTAGAATGGCTACAATTTTTTTTTTTTTTTTTTTAAGAGACGAGGTTTCACCATGTTGGCCAGTCTGATCTCGAACTCCTGACCTCAAGTGATCCACCCGCCTCGGCCTCCCAAAGTGCTGGGATTACAGGCATGAGCCACCGAGCCCAGCCTCAGAATGGCTAAAATTAAAAAGACTTGACAAGCCAGCAGCGCAGTGGCTCATGCCTATAATCCCAGAAATTTGGGAGGCTGAGATGGGCAGATCTCTTGAGGCCAGAAGTTCAAGACAAGCCTGGCCAACATGGCAAAATCCTGTAACTACTAAAATTACAAAAATTAGCCAGGTGTGGTTACATGCCTGTAATCCCAGCTACTCGGGAGGCTGAGAGGCACAAGAATCGCTTGAACCTGGGAAGCGGAGGTTGCAGTGAGCTGAGAGCACACCACTGGACTCCAACCTGGGAGACAGAGCAAGACTGTGTCTCAAAAAAAAAAAAAGTATAAAAGATTGACAAACCAAATTGTTCAACAGAACCAGATTACTAGTGCATTATGGGGGGTGGGGAGGGGCGCACCTGCAAAAATTTTCCTAAAAAACCAATCATGCATCTTACCCTATGACACTGCAATTCCATACCTACATATTTAGACAAGAGACATGAAAACATATGTCCACAAAAAGTCTTGTAGAGGAAGGTTCACAATGGTCAAACTACTTTATTATAGTCAAAAACTAGAAATAGGTCAGGTATGGTGGCAGCACTGAGAGGCCAAGGCAGGAGGATCATTTGAGCCCAGGAGTTCAAGACCAGACTGGGCAACAAAGTGAGAGCATCACTAAACCAGAAAACATTAGCCAGGTGTGGTGGCCCAGGCCTGTTGTCCTAGCTACTCAGGAAGCTGAGCTGGGAGACCTGTTTGAGCTGGGTGGTCAAGGCTGCAGTGAGCCATGATTGCTCCACTGCATTCCACCCTGGGCAACAGAGCAAAACCCTGTCTAAAAAACAAAAAAAGAAAAAAAAAAGAACTGGAAATAGCTCAGGTGTTCATCAATGGGAAAATGGATAAAGTGAGGCAAATTCATACGACAGAATACCACCCAGCAACAAAAAGCAACAGATCACCAGTATATGTAACAACATGAATCAATCTCGAGATTATGCTAAGTAAAAGTGTTTCACCAAAAAGCACATATTGCTTGATTCCATTTATATGGCACTCATATATGGGCAAAACTAATCTCAGCTGAAAAAAGAAAGAAAACAGTGGTTGTCTCTAGGACACTACAGCAGAGATTAATTACAAAAAGGGATGAGAAAACTTTCTAGGCTAATAGTAAAGTTCTCTGTATCTTGGTGAGAGTTTAGGTTACACAGATGTATGTAACCAACAAAGATTGGACAAACCGCACCATGCATCCTGTAAGTCAAATCCAGCCCACCACCTGTTTCAGTAAAAAGAAATTTATTGAAACACAGCCATACCTATGAATTTAAGTATTGTCTGTGGCTGCTAACATGCCACAACAGCACAACTGAGTAGCTGTGACAGAGACTCATTAAGTTCTTATTAAGTTTCTTCAGAGACTATAACACCTGCAAAGCCAAAAATAATTGCTATCTGCTCTTTTAAAGTTTGCCAACCCCTGGTCAAATGGCGCAGATTAGTGATTTTATGGTATGTAAATTTTATATGAAAGTTTGCCAATCCCTGGTCAAATGGCACAGATCAGTGATTTTATGGTATGTAAATTTTATATGAAAAGAATAACCATACACAAATCATAGCTCCAGTTAATGAAATACATGCTAAAGTACGTAGGGGTCAAATGACTCCCATTTGCAAATCATTTTGAAGTGATTTAAAAACTAAAATGAAGTGACAGATGGATAGACATCATGAAGCAATTATAGCCAAATGTTAAGGTTAATCATCAAATCTAGATTGTGGGTATATGAGTGTCCATAGTCTGGTTCTTTCAACTTTGTAGTCCATCAAAATCACCATAACAAGACACAGAATATTAATTTAACCAAAAATTGTGACATAACTAAATGTGAGGAGGGGGGAAAGGATAGACATTTTGTGTTGAAGGAGAGAAAAGGAAAAAAAGGAAATTCTCATTTTTCTTATTAGGAAGTTGGTAAATAATGTATAATATTTTTAAAAACATAAGAAATAGAAGAAACATGTTAAATTTGTAAGATTACTACCAGGGCAAATTTTTTCAAATATTGAAATGTTTGCCTCCAGGGAATATGAATCAAAGGATGGGAGAGGTAAGAAAGGAAAGTGTTATTTGGTTGTTCTAAATCTTTATAAAGGCATTTGTTTTTTGTTTTTTTTAATTTTTTTTTTAATTAGCTGGGTGTGGTGATGCACCTCTGTAATCCCAGCTACTTGGGAGGCTGAGGCAGAATCACCTGAATCCGGCATTTGGTTTTTTAAGTTATGAACATGCATTGCTTTAATAAAAAGATGTTTAAAAATTAAATTATATTTTTGTTAAGAAGAAATACCAATGAAATAATCAGACTATTTTTAAAAAAGCAAAAAAAGGAAGTGCCACAGGTTTCCAACTTTTTTCTGAACATTACTTACTGCTCCTATCATAAAGATTAGATATTAAGTACCAAAGCACTTCTTAAGTGTTTAAAATGTGGTGCTTTGACATACTACTATTATCCTGTAGCCATAACTAGATGGTCTTAAAGAAGACACAAGTTTATAATAAAGTCATTCAGACATATGACAACTTAATAACCAAAGCATACCAAAGAAATGTGATGAAATGTTCTCATTAGGTGTATTCAAAAATTTCCTCAGTGAAATTATAACTTGTAACTTACCAGGAGAAAATAATGGTCTTCAGGTTCTGCCCTTAAATATTTAAAGATCACTTGCTCCATAAACCTTTCCATCAAGTCCCAATCTTCAACTATACCATGGCGGATTGGCCACTATTAAAACAAAAAGGGAAACACAAGTTAAATCTTATTAATATAAAAAATAAAACCACAAAAAGGAAATATTAGATCATTAGGGGATATTAGATGAGGATACATTTTCTTATATGATACTACATACCATCCTTAAAAGATTTAAAGATAAATTAGTCCAACAACGCATTATCAGATGGTTCAATAACACAAAGTGAGTATGTAAAAATGTTAAAAACTATTAAATCTAAATGAAAGGTAATTGTACTAGTCTTTCTAGATTTTAAAAGTTTTGTAATAAAAGGATAAGTTAACCTACAAAAATTAAGCCTAAAAAACTGTACTTTATCAAAATCTCCTTAATTTTTAATTCATTAGCTCATTAACAAGTATTTGTTGTATGCTGAATATAAAAAGTGTACCTGGTAAGTAGATACCTAGAATAATCATAAGAATCAAGCATATAAAATTTTATAAGAAAAGTTTTATAAATTTATAGGAATCCTGCTTCCAAAACTGTGTGTCAAGATACCTAACTATGATTTGGATGTGGTGTCTCCCCACAAAAACCCATGTTAAAATTTAATTGCCAAGTGTTATGGTATTGAGAGGTGGTGGGGACTTTAAGAGGTGATCAGGTCATTAGGGGAATTAATGCAGCTCTCAGCAGGACTGAGTTAATCCTCCAGGGAGTTGAAGGCAGGCTGTTATTAAAGTGAGGCTGTCCCTTGTATTTTGTCACTTTCCCCTTCCCTTCCCCAACATGTTATGAAGCAGCATGAGGCTCTTACCAAAGGTCAACCAGATGTGGGCAACTCATCTTGGACTTCCTCACCTCCAGAATGGTGAGTCAAAATAAACCTCTTTTCTTTATAAATTACTCCATCTCAAGTATTCATTATAGACACAGAAAACGAAGTAGGCACCCCAGTGTACTACCATAAATTCACAAGGACACCACAAAGCAGTTAAAATTTTCCAGGGAAATATAGTGATACTCAACATCAGTTGGCCACTGCATGATCTACAAGTCACGGTAATTCAGTTTCAACAATAAATCATACTATTATATATTTCTTTTAATGATATTATTTCTTTAAGAAGCTGGGTTGACAGCAGTTGCTGGGATAAAAACCAAGTATCACTATTGAGAAACATTAAGTTTACCCTGCCCCCATGGCTCCTTTGTGGAAGATACCTTTTAGTTTGTAATTAGTGATAGGCGGGTAACAGCTGCCTACTTGGTATATTCTTGAGTTACGTGCATATGGAACACAACTGTGTATTAATAAGAATCACCTCTCAAAGAACAAATAAATACGGGAAAGAATATCTGCTTGGGGCCTTCAGTCTGGAGAGCTGTCAGCCCCGCAGGCTCTCAGGCTGTTGGTCCCCAGGATATATGCACTTTGTTGTGCTAGATCTGGGTGTCTGCCTCTCAATACCTTCAGCCTGCCTGGGTAGGGGGGTCTCCTGACCAAACTAGCACTCAGTAAGTATATCACATAAAATAACATCCAGGTAAAACAAGAAATCAGGGTCGCAATGTCCCATCTGATTCCAGGTTTGAGAAGTTGTGCAGTGCCTAACAGAAATAAGCATCCTAACAGTAATGTGATTACTCGGCAATGAAACAATAATATTTCCAATTTAAGTGTCTTATTTTTTTTCAAGTAGCTACTAAGTTGCCTAGACCCAGGTATTTAACAAACAGAATTATTAGACATTTCTTTTGATCTAGGTAGCATGGTGAAAAACATTACTGAGACACTAACGGCACTGAGAAAGTCCGTGAACCTCTGTAACAGAATATAGTTCCAGGACCATAATACAATTGATACCTAAAGTTAAACAAATTAATAAACAAATATATCTTGTAGTATCCATCCCTAACATCTACTTCTTACTCTAGTTTCCACACTACTTTTTAAGGCATTATACTTATAAAAATGACTTCTACTCCCCAGTTTGCTTTAGGGAAGGAAAAAAATTGTAGTTACCATATTCATTCAATTTTTAACATAACTGGAAGTTTACTAACTTAAATGTTTTGAGTATTATTTATTCATCAATTATCACTGTGTACCTACTGTGAGCCACTGGCACAAATAAACAAGGACATCGTGCACACAAAAAACTCAGTCTAGTGGAAGAAATATATACGAACAAATGTTACATTACAGGTTTTTTAAAAAATAAAGTTCCAACTGGGCACAGTGGCTCATGCCTGTAATCCCAGCACTTTGGGAGGCTGAGACGAGCAGATCACCTGAGGTCAGGAGTTTGAGACCAGCCTAGCCAACATAGTGAAACCCCATCTCCACTAAAAATATAAGCACATGCCTGTAATCCCAGCTACTTGGGAGGCTGAGGCAGAAGAATCACTTGAACTCAGGAAGCAGAAGTTGCAGTGGGCCAAGATCACTCCACTGCACTCCAGCCTGGGCAACAGAATGAGACTCCTATAATCCCAGCACTTTGGGAGGTTGAGGTGGGTGGTTCATTTGAGGTCAGAAGTTCGAGACCATCCTGGCCAGTATGGTGAGACCCCATTTCTACTGAAAATACAAAAATCAGTCGGGTGTGGTGGCAGACACCTGTAATCCCAGCTACTGGGGAGGCTGAGGCAGGAGAATCTTTTGAACCCAGGAGACAGAGGTTTCAGTGAGCCAAGATCACATCACTCCACTCCAACCTGGGCAACAGAGTGATACTCTGTCTCATAAATAAATAGTTCCTTGAATAAGATGATCTCCTTGTCTTGCAAGAGAAAAGAAGGTTTCACTGAGGAGGTCATATCTAAGCTGGGTCTTAAAGAAGCAACATTCTCACTTTCGCTTTTTGTTTTTTTGAATTTTTTTTGGCAGGGGAATGAGAGGTATGGAGGAACTTGTGGAGAACAGAAAAAGATATATTGAAAGACAAATACTGCATGATACAAAACAAAAACAAAAACTGAGGGTATCAGTGAGAAATATATGTGCCAAAAGGTTTGAGGTGAGGTATGTAGAGAGATATACCAGTTCTAGATCAAAGGGAACAGATTCTCAAAAATTTGCCTTGCATTTGGGTTTTATTCTATAAGAAATAGAAAAGCACAGAAATTTTTAAGCAGGGGAATAAGAACAGTTTTTAGGAAGATTATTATAGCAGCATCAGGAAAGCTGAAATGAACCTCAATAGAACTCAGAGAGAGAACAAGAGTATCAATTGTGGTATGGATGACATTAGGCCACATTGAAGATTTCTCAGTCAACAAGAATAAGAAAGGGCTAGGCATGTGGCTCACACCTATAATCCCAGCACTTTGGAAGGCCAAGGTGAGAGGGTGGCTTGAGCCCAGGAGTTTGAGACCAGCCTAAGCAATACAGTGAGATCTTGTCTCTACAAAAAAAAAACTTTTTTAATTAGCCAGGTGTGGTGGTGCACACCTGTAGACCCAGCTACTCAAGAGGCTGAGGTGGTAGGATCACTTGAGTCCAGGGTTGACGGTCAAGGCTGCAGTGAGCCAGTATCTCACCACTGCATTCCAACATGGGCAACAGGGCAAGACACCTGTCTCCAAAAAAAAAAAAAAAAAAGAAAGAAAGAAAAAGAAAGAGAAGAAAACTCAAAAGATATCAACAGGTTTCTAGCTTTGAAGTCAGGATGGACAAGATCCATTAATCAAAACATAAAAATTGTGTTTTGTCTGATCTTGGAGTAAACAAGAGTAGAGTATATATAATATATTTTGTTTTGGATATATTAAAACTCAAGAGCCAGGAAATAGGTAGATGGAGATGTAGTCAAGGAACTGAAAGTAGAGATCTAGTCTGTGGCTGCAGACAAAGGAATGGATGAGATCACCTAGAGAAAGTCTTTAATGAAAGAATAAAAGACAGTCATACCATTTTATGAGAAGAGGAAAAAAAAAGAGAACTGAAGGCAGTACCTGGAGAAACCAACATTTGAGTAGTGGCAAAGGAGAAATCAGTGGCAATACAAACAACAAATAAAAACAAACAAAACAAATATTCCATGTTAGGAAGAGAATCATCAGAGTAATCCTGCCAAAGAAAGACAAATCAAGAAGGATGAAAATTGTTACATAAAATTGGATTTAACAAAAAGCATACCAAGTATCTTGAGACTCAGAAAGAAGTATGGTTTTAAAAGGAAAGAGGAAAATAAAACTATAGCTAAATAGCTGAGGCAAGAAGACAGGAATAAAGATTGAGAGAAGTTTTGTTCTGGTTTTTTTGTAGCACTTGGAAGACTTGAAAATGTGTTTAAAATGAGTGGACAGAATTAATGGAGAGGAACTCTGGCCTCTCGACTGACTGACTTCATCATCTTCAGTGGTTCCTCTTCCATTTTGGTCACAGTATAGATTTTATATCATTATCACTATCATCTCTCAATCCCTGAAATGCAGGCAACCCCTTCTCTAATCACAACCTCTTATTATACTAGCATACTCAACCACCTCCAGATATCTCTTTTGAACACAATTAAGCCTTTCAGTCCACTGATTCCTTTAATTATTCCCTAACCATCAATATAACAGTCTAGATTTTGACCCATCACTTTTACTTCACACATCCTTTTTTCATCCTGTCTACCAAAATCCAACCCAGCATATGTCCCTAACATAAATTTCTCTATTTCCAAAATGCTGACTGTACTGTAGAAACATTTGTAACTGGGTTGTTAAAACTAAGAATTCATAATCATTATTCTCAAATGGGCCTAACCTTGCCTGGCAAGCCTTTGCTCCTCTACTCTGTTCATCTTTACTCTCCACAATGATGATTTTCAATGGCTGCCCCTACCACTCGGATTTCATCTTCTCCCCGCATCCATTCCATTACCAGCAGATGATGCCACCACACATTTTGCAGAAGCAGCAGAAGCCAACAGTCAAGAATTCAAACCTGTAAAACTGATTCCAAGTCTGTAAAATGGATTCCATACTTAGTCTTTTTTTCTCACTTCCATTAAAATGTAAGATATTCTTTCAATAGTTCTTTCATATTAGCATTCAGATACGTCTTCCATCTCAACATGGAAATGTGTCTCTTCATCTCTCCCTCCGAATCACAACTAAAACTCAATGAACAGCACTCTTATTGTTACTTTTTCCTGGCCTACCACTTACAAGACTACTTTCATCTAGCCCAACTACTCATCTAAAACTATTCTCATTAAGGTTACCAATGATCACCTTGCAGCTAAAGACAGTAAATTATCTGCGGGCTCTAGCTCATCTCAGCACCACTCCGCAGTGTTTACCTCTACATCTCTACCAATGCTTTCTCAGCCTCTTTCGCAAACTTTTCCTCCTCTACTCAAACCTAACTGGCACATTGCTCAAGCTCAGTCCTATGCCTCTTTCCCTGTCATACGCTCCCCTGGGTAATCTCACCCAAAATCCACATATTTGACTCCAACAAAATCTCAGATGCCTCACAGGTACCTCACACACAATCTGTTCAAAATTAAACTTACTTTCTCCTCTCTATACTACCCCAGTCAAAAGTGTTTCTCCTTATGAAACAAGACCTCTATCTCTCACCATATAGAAAAATCAACTCAAAATGAATTAAAGATTTAAAAGTAAGACCCAAAACTATAAAAGTACTAGAAGAAAACTTAGGAAAAACCCCTCACAACATTGGTATGGGAAAAGATTTTACAAATATGGGATTATATTAAACTAAAACCCTTCTAAAAGGAAAACCATCAACAGAGTGAAAATACAAGTTATGGAATGAGTAAAAATTCCTGCAAACTGTACATCTGACAGAGAATTAACATCCAGAATATATAAGGAACTCAAACAATTCAACATCAAAAAAAAAAAAAAAACTGATTTTTAAAAAGGGCAAATAATCTAAATAGACATTTCTCAAAAGAAGTCACACAAATGGCCAACAAATACATGAAAAAATGTTCAACATGACTAATCATCAGGAAAATGCACATCAAAACCACAAAGAGATATCATCTCACCACAGTTAGAATGGCTATTATCAAAAAATTACAAATGCTGGCAAGAATGTGGAGAAAAGGGAACTCATATATAACATGGAGGGAATGTTAACAGGTAGAGACACTATAAAGAACAGCACAGAGGTTCCTCAAAAAACCACAAATAGAACTACCATATGATCCAGCCACCCTACTATTAGGTATTTACACAAAGGAAAAGAAGTTACTACATCAGAGATACCTGCACCTTCATGTTTACTGCAGTGCTCTTCACAGTAGCCAAAATATGAAATCAACTTAAGTGTCCATAAGGATATGTGTAATATATATGCACAATACTATCCAGCCATAAAATAAGAATGAAATCCTGTCATTCTTGGCAACACAGGTGAGCCCAGAGGACATTAAGTGAAATAAGCCAGGACCTAAAAGATAAATATTGCATGTTCTCATTCATGTGCAAAAGCTAAAAGAAAATTGATCTCATGTAAGCAGACAGTAGAAAAGTGGTTACTAGAGGGTGGAAAGGGTAGGGGAAAGAAGGGAATAGGGAGAGCTTGAATAAAGGATACAAAATTACAGCTGGACAGGAAGAATAAGTTATAGTGTTCTATAGCACTACAGGATGACTACAGTTAATAATTTATTATTTATTTTCAGATAGAACAAAATTGTGAATATTCTCAACACAAAAAATAAAGGTTTAAGGTGAATATGCTAATTACACTGACTTGGTCATTATACATTGTACATATCAAAACATCACTACATACTCCATAAATATGTACAATTATTATATGTCGAATAAACATTTTTCAAATGCCAGGTGCAGTGGTTCATGCCTGTAATCCCATACTTTGGGAGGCCAATGTGAGAGGATCACTTGAGCCCAGAACTTTGAGACCAGCATGGGCAACAGAGGGAGACCCTGTCTCTACAAAAAACAAAAGTCTGGGCGCAGTGATTCACACCTGTAATTCCAGCACTTTGGGAGGCCGAGGTAGGCAGATCACCTGAAGTCAGGAGTTCGAGGCCAGCTTGGCCAAATGGTGAAACCCCATCTCTTCTAAAAATATAAAAAATTAGCAAAGCATGGTGGCACATGCCTGTAATTCTAGCTACTCAGGAGGCTGAGGCAGGAGAATTGCTTAAACCCAGGAGGTGGAGGTCGCAGTGAGGTGAGATCATGCTACTGCACTCCAGCCTGGGGGATAAAGCAAGACTCCATCTCAAAAACATAAAAATAAAAAATAAAATAAATTAGCCAGGGATGGTGGCGCACACCTGTGATCCTAGCTACTCAGGAGGCTGAGGTGTGAGAATCACTTGAGTCCGGGAGTTCAAGGCTGCAGTAAGCTGTGATTGTGCCACTGCACTGCAGCCTGAGTGACAAAGTGAGACCCTGTCTCAAAAAAATAAAATAATTTTTGGATGTTTCTCCTTCAACATTCTCAATCTCAGCAGATAAGGGATAAACAGACTATTAGGAACTGGGAATCACCCTTGACTGATACGCCTAGTTTATCACCAATATCCGATTAATCATGCCCTGTTACTCTTTAATATCCACTTTCTTGTCAAAAAAAAAAAAACTCTCATAAATCTAATCAGACTTCTATTTAACTACCATTTATAACAAAAAAGTAAATACAGGAAATAGGGTACCCTGTTAAATGACCCAGTAAGGATGTAGTAATCAGAATCCCTAGAACATAGAAAATTTTACAAGACACCCAAGTTTTATTTCCATAAATAAATGGCAAGAACAAAAAAAAGAAAAGAAACACACACACAGGAAAAAGAACCTATAGATAAAAAGAGACTTAGGAGAATTACCGACTAAACCCAGTGAGTAGACCACATTTTAATGTTGATTCAAACAGAATGACCAATACAGTAAATAATCAGAGAAATGTAAGCAATGACTAGATATCAGACAGTATTAAAAAACTGCATACTAAATTAAGGTGTCATATTTATCTTTTAAAAAAGTCTTCATATTTAAGAGTGAAGTATTTGTAAGTGAAATAATATATACAATTTACTTTAAAATAATTGAAGGTTGGGATGGGAAGATTATAGACAAAATGAGATTGTCCATAGATTGATAACCGCCAAAGTTGCGTGATGGGCACATGGAGGTTCATTATATTCTTTTCTCTTCTTTTTCATATGAAGTTTTACACAATAAAAGTTAAATAGCTGCATGTGTGAATGCGCATACACAATTTCCATTTCTCTCTACCCCACTGCCATCACTACAGTTCAAGTCACTAAAAGTCACTAATATCCCTTGCCTAGACTATTGCAATAGTCAATTATCTGGTTTTCCCAGAGTCATGCTTACCTTACCCAAATAATTCTCCTTGTTGTCCATGTGGCCTGAGTAATCTTTTCCAAATAAAAATGGCCAACATGTATTGAGTAATTATTATGTTCAAAGTACTAGAGTATAACAATTTCTTTATACACATCTCCTTAAGCGTTATAACAACAATCCTGGGCCAGGTGTGGTGACTCAGGTCTGTAATCTCAGCACTTTGGCAGGCCAAAGCGGACAAATCAATTGAGCCCAGGAGTTTAAGAATAGCCTGGGCAACATGATGAAACCCCGTCTCTACCAAAAAATTAGCCGGGCATAGCGGCACATATCTGTAGTCCAAGCTACGTGGGAGGCTGAAGTGGGAGGATCACTTAAGCCTGGGACATCAAGGCTGTCGTGAATCATATTCATGTCACTTAACTCTAGCCTGGATGACAGAGACTGTCTTAAAAAAAAGAAAAGAAAAAAATCCTGAAGTACTAACAATACCTCCATTTTACAGACAAAGAAATCAAAACTCAAAAAGGTTAAGTCATTGAATGATATCACAAAGTTAGAAATTAGCATGGCCAGGATTCAAGTTCCAGCAGGTAGATTCCAGTATCTGCACTTTAAGCTTAAAAATTATTCCTCTAGGTATACCCATTAATGTTGCCTATAGGAAAGCATTCAAATTATTTAACATGGTCTAACAACATTTCCGGTGCTCTTTCCTGGCCTACCTATCCAGCCTCTGCACTTCTTTCCACCTCATTCTCCATGCTTCAGGCATATCGGTCATGCACTTCTAGTCCCCCTCATACTGCAAAGCCTTTTCATGTATTGGCTTCTCCATCTAAAACAACTCAGCCTGCCCACCTCACCAGCTAACTCCTATTTTATTCTTCAAGACTCAGCTTAAAGATTTACTCCTCGAGGACTTTCCTGAATCCCTACACTAAGTTAGCTACTCCTGTGATACATGCCCAGAGCACTCTATGTGTGTCTGCCTTTCTCTAACTCTCATCGCACTTGTAATTATTTCTTCAATGTCTTCCTTTCCACCACGTTATAATAGCCTTGAAGTCAGTGAAATTATTTTTCTTATACACCATTTTACTCTAGACACTTGGCAAAGTATTTTACACACGGTAGTTATTCATAAATGAGTAAATTATAAGAAGGGAAGAAGTACAAAGGAAGATATTTGCAAATCAGACAAAGTCAATATCAAAAAATAAGATGATAAAGGTCAGAATAGCATTTATTTTTTGGTGTGGTTGGAGTGGTGAATGTGTGAACAGCACAAGGAAAGCTTCGGGGTTACTAGATTTGATCTGTATCTTTACCTGTTATGATTACAGTCATAACAATTATTCAAACTATATAATTAACACATACTTTTACTTCAATTAAAAGAGGGAGGGAAAAGGGCAGAAAAGAAAAAGGGGAAAAGAAAAATGGGAAAGAGAACAGCACTTCCAGATGGTATAAACTTAAAACAGAGAAAAATGATATAGGTTTGAATAAAGACGGGAAGAAAATATTTGCAGAAGTAGCAATGTAGAAGTAAGGGAAAGCTAATTTTATTGAGGGCCCTGAGATCCGGGGATGTGGAAAAATAAATACTGCTAATTTGAAAGGGCTAAAATTTTCCTCTTAGGGATTACTTAAAAAAAAAAAAAAAAAAAAACACACACACACAAAGTTAAAGCAACAGGAAAGGGTGCCACAAGGAAAAAGAAATTTCTACTGAGAAGAGGTTTAAGGATATTAATAAGGCCTATTATACAGTGAATTCCAGAGGGCATAAGCACTGAACAAGCTAATTTTTGAAAGTGGTATTTATAAAAATAAAAAATAAAAAATAAAAAAACATACCTTTGTTGCATATGTAGGTTTTTCTATTGCTTCATCACCAATGAAGAAGTCTAGGTCATCAACACCTTTCATCACCCTCCTTTGAGCTTGATCACCCACTTTTGCCGACTCCTTAATAGCAATACCTTTAAAATAAGTTATTTAGACATGTCAAACAATTCATTTTCTTCAAATAAGACAAACTTTTACCTTGCACTTCTTCCATTATGAAGTTCTACAAAGTAAAACATGATCTAGCATATTTAAGTTGTCAAACTAATTCACAAAAGTCATAAGAAACCAGTGACAAAATTCATTACACAAAACCTCAGTTTCCACTCAGAGACAAGGCCTCAAATGCAAAAAGACAAAGAACAGCTGTGCGAATGTTTCAAATACGTATTTTTAAAATTATATAAATTCTATTTTGATTTTGAGTAAAACTGTAATCCCACCAACTCCACATATGCTTGATGAACAATTGGAAAGAAAAAAACTGAAAAACACTAACAAATGACAAAAAAAAAAAATTCAAGGAGAATTTTTTAGACTTTCCTTATATCTCTACCCTATCACTATTAGGTCTAATAACACTGATTAGGTCTAGTAATAGCAATTACTATTGTGGTCTAGTAATTTAAATGTAATACAGATCTGTTAAACTACATTTATAAAAGGAAATCTCAATTGATTTAGGTAACACCCACAACAATATCCTTAAATAATTTCAGAAATCCAGCATACAGTTTCAAAGCTAAAACTTGTTAGGTATTTTTTAATTAAGTTATAAATGTCTGAATCCTTCAAGATCAGTTCTTCATTCAAAATAATTGTCTGAATGCACTTAATCTGGCATTCAACTGTTACCTTCACTTAGTAACAGCCATATCCTTAAGAAAGTGGGCAAAAAATAACTGAAAGAAAAAAATTTTAAATCCACCATCTAGTCCTTCTAAATGCTAGAAATTCTCTCTAGCAATTTACTTATAATGTACATAGACATCCAAGTGGCTCACTATAAATATCCTACATATATATATACATAGAGATGAAAAAAACCTTGAACCATACGCATATGCTTTCCAGATCAAATATCGATACCCATCAGTAAAAGACAGTGGCTATGTTTCTATCTGCTAATTATAAACACTGTACCTGCAGCATTAAAGCTGGGTGAGTGAGAAAAAAAAACAACTCAAAAATCAAAAACCTTCTTACAGTAGGCAAATGCATTTTTAACATACTGTAACTACTCATAGGACACGAAAAAAAAGCAAAGACTTCATATTTTGGCAGAGAGATGAAATAAAAAATGGATTCAACAGTGATGAGATCCAATGGTTCAAAAGTTCAAGATTATATAGGCCTCCAACAAAAAGTTAACACAGCCATTTAAGGACATAACCAAAACCAATTTTGCTAAGATGGCAGAAATAACTTCAGTAGTGTCCTGAAATAATCATAACAAAAGATTATATACAAAAGATTAAAAGTTAAAAGAGATCATACCACCAGCATTGTTACAGGTTGAATTGTGTACCCCCAAAAAGACATGTTGAAGTTCTAACCCCCAGTACCTCAGGATGTAACCATGTTTGCAAACAGGGTGTTCTCAGCTAAAATGAGGTTATCAAGGTGGCCCCTAATCCAGTACGACTAGTGTCCTTATAGAAAGGGAAAATTTGAACACAAACACACAGAAGAATGATGAGGTAAAGATGCACAGCAAGAGGACAGCCAGGTGACTGGAGTGATGCATCTACCAGCCAAGGATCCTGAGGAAACATCAGAAGCTAGAAGACAAGAAGGGAGGTCTCTCTCCTAGAGCCACCAGCAAGAACATGATCCTGCTGATGCACTGATTTTGTACTTATAGACTCCAGAATTTTAAGTGTCTGTTGTTTTCAGCCACCCAGTTTTTGGTACTTTGTTACAGTAGCTTAAAGAAACTAATAAGTACATACACAATGGTCTAACACTAAACTGAAACACCACTAAGTCAAGAACTGGCCCACAGAAGTCCCTCTATATTAGTCAGCAAAAAGTCAACCTGTATCACCGAACTCCTAAAACAAATGAAAAACAATCAACGTATTCTTGATATGTCGGAAAAACTGTAAAGAAAAGCAAACCTGTTCTTCAGTTCAGCAGACAATAAATATGCATGAATAAAATATTTAGAAGGTAATAATAAAGGCCACTAGACTCACATGAACGAGCTTTTTCATCAGTATCACCTAAAATCCATTCTAAGTTTTAAAAAAGCATTAGATTTAGGTAGTAGCCTAAGTTCTTACATAATCGATTCCTAGAAAAGTATATCAAAATATGAGAAATGCAAAAGTCAAATAAGTTTGTTTCTAGAAAGTGAGGAGTGGATAAAAATCCTAAAAACATTTCCCCTTTTAGATGCAATTTTGACAGCGTATTTCTTCAATGTCACACATTTAATCTTGTTCTTACTACACAAATGACAAAACAGTTGACCTCTTGTGTCCAATGAGTGCTTGAGTGATACTAAAGATCTGCAGTTTTTGGCAAAGCCTAACAACTCCTATCTTATTCTCAACTGCATTTATTCTGAAACATACACTGCTTTCATTACTCCTACATATTCATTTTTCCATTTTCTTTTCATAAATGAATAACAATACAAAAAATTCAGTCACATCAATATGACTGTGAAAAATTAGTGACACTCTCAAAATTAAAATGTGTAGGAGTGAGACCCACCAAACAATGGCTCAAACGGTTTGTTATTTGGTATGCGAAAGTTTTAATCTGGCTGTAAGACAAATAGATCAGAAGTGTTACTACATTATGTACAAAAAAACGTGAACTGTTTGCAAGTCAAAAGTATAAAAGTATGTTCATTAAGGAACAGACATACAATCTATCCTAACAAACAAGAGCACTAATAGCAAACCAAATGTCAGAATATTTTTTAAAAACTACTGAAAGACAGTTAAGTCTTTAAGTAAAGGTCAGCTTAAGCAAGATTAACAAAAATAAGATAAAACAAAAACACTTTGAAGACATAATATACAACAATATGGTTACAGGATATTAGAAAACAGCTGAGGTCAACATCTCTAACAGTGATACTGTCTTTCCATTCTTATTTTGAAACATGAGCACTCAGTGGGGACATCAACAGATATAGGCCCTGCAAAGAGTAGTCGTATCCACAAACCAAAGTACAGTCTTCATAGGTATATGATGAGGAATGGACCAGTTGATAATTAGTTACACCCACACACTGTTAACTGCAATATCCCCCCCAAAAACTGGGTACTGTTTCAATATCAGCTTGTTTCTTTTTTGCTTTAAAAAGAGATATTTGGTAGACATGGCAAATGGGGAGCTAAACAGAAAGCTGAAATGAATGGTCAGAGGTAACAAAATGAGGCCACATTTAGAACTTGACAAATCATGTTTTTAAAGGATTAAATCGTATGGGATGTCAGAACTGATTACTTCTTTTACTTAAATTATTAGGGAAGAGGAGCTTTTTAAATAAGCTTATTTGTGGCTTAAAATACTTACAGGAAGGGATGATAAACTGTGGTTCTGTATTTCCAGCATATCCTAGTTTTGTATACCTGCAAAACAAAATAATTTTATAAAGATTTCACTAATATTTTAGCAATTATAAATTTCTTTCTCAGAATTTCTGTTGTAGGTAAACAATATACCAAATTTTTAGTTTCACTTCATTTAACCTCTACTTTCACAATTGTATCAAAATTATAAATAAGTGCCCAGAGCTTTTGAACAGAAATTCCACTTCAATAAATTGATCCTTCAGGAATATATGTGAAATAATATGCAACCAAGGTCATTAGCTACAATCTTGCTTCTAACAGCATAAGACTGGAAATAACCTAAAAATCAATCAAACTGGATATCAGTGAAATATGCTAAGTTTATACTATGGAGTGTTATGCAGCTACAAAAAAGAGACTGAGGAAGCTCTTACTATAGTGAATGAAACAATTTCCAAAATGTATTACTAATTGAACAAAGATACAGAACAATGTACCAACTGTCTTATATTCGCGTAAAAGTAATGGGGAAGAGTAAAAACAAAATATTTTGTATTTTGTATAGGCACAAAATATCCCTAGAAGACTATACAAGAAATCAGTAATTTTGGTTGTCTCCAAAAAAAGGGAACTGGGAGGTGATGAATAGAAATAAGAGGGAGATTTTTCATTGTACATCATTTCATACGATTCAAATTAATTACTATTCAAAAATAAATATAATATTTAATGCTTTGTCACAGTAGATTTGGCCTATATTCTTCTAATAATAACAACAACATAAATAAAGATTAGCAATTATAAAAGCTGAGCTCTGACAAGCAGTATGGAGGGGCTACTTAGGAGACAGGTGGACACTTTTTGGCTATGTGGGAAAAGCTAATAACTACAAGCAGTCTTTAAAGAGAATGTAACATTTTATATTATTCCATATTCAAACTCACTGGTAAATAGCAGACAGGTAATTGCTGTGACATTCTTGAACTCTAATATCTGCAGAATCTTTTTTTCTAAGATTAAATGAGGAAAAAAAAGTCTACTGGTGGCCGGGCATGGTGACTCACACCTGTAATCCTAGCACTTTGGGAGGCCGAGGGAAGTGGATCACTTGAGGTCAGGAGTTACCAGCCTGACCAACATGGTGAAACCCCATCTCTATTAAAAATACAAAATTAGCCAGGCGTGGTGATGGGCACCTGTAATTCCAGCTACTTGGGAGGCTGAGGCAGGAGAATCGCTTGAACTTAAGAAGCAGAAGTTGCAGTGAACCAAGATCATGCCACCACACCCAGCCAGAAAACAGAGATCCTGTCTCCAAAAAAAAAAAAAAAAAATTTCTTTGGGGAATGTTTTAGCCTCCAAATCAAGTTCAAGAACTGAGTGTGCCAAGGACGAGGAGGGAGGATCACATCAGATTAGGAGTTCAAGACCAGCCTGGCCAACATGGTGAAACCCCATCTCTACTAAAAATACAAAAATTAGCTGGGTATGGCGGCAGGCGCCTATAATCCCAGCTACTCGGGAGGGTGAGGCAGGAAAATTGCTTGAACCTGGGAGACGGAGGTTTCAGTGAGCCAAGATCATGCCACTGTACTCCAGCCTGGGTGATAATGCAAGACTTCCTCTCAAAACAACAACAACAAAAAAACAAAAAGAAAAAACAGACTAACCTCTTCAAAAATTCCCCACTGTCCACATTTTAAAAAAATATATTCCTTGAAAGGTATACCAAAAAGTCCCTTTATTATTTGGCCTCTGTCAATCTCTCCCAGCTGCCCTGATACCACATTAAACTCCCTTACCATAAAAACAGCTGACAATTTATCAACATTCCAACCCATTTCCCGCCACCAAGCCACTATTAACGCTGCTCCTGCTACATTAGATGCTCTCCTTCCCATCCGGTATAGTTTAACATTTCACCAGTGGACAAATGAAACTGACTAGTATACCATAAAAAATAAAAACTTGGTTAATACAAGGCAATATAAAACTGTTGAACCAAAACACTCTACCTGTTTACTATCTGACCAATATTCAGTAAAAGAATTGTTGATACCTAACTATTCCTTGGTCTGATCCCACATATTAATCTCTCTACTTTTTTTCTTATTTGTCACCACCGCAATTCAAGTTGCTATACCCAACAATACCCTAAAACAGAACAAACTGTATTTTCAATTCCAGAACTCCTACAAAGAACAACAGAATAATACACCTAAAAACCAATGCTCAAATTGTTTTTTTCTCTGCTTTCACACCACCACAACAACAATCAACACAGAAGACTTCTGTGACCAAATGTGTGGAGGGTTTCTCCCAACAACAAATAAAGCAATCAATTTTGCAGTGGACACCAGTTGGGTTTTTTCTAATTCAATTCCAACACTATCTACCTGGAGACAGCATCAGATCCCACAGGTTGAGGGCTCAGTCCCAAAGACTGCCCCACGTCTTCAGACACAAGTCACAAGCCCAGGCCTCTGGAACTTCTGACTCACCAGCGTAAAGATGGGTTTCCCATATGCCCTCTTTAGGTTCAATTAATTTGCTAAAGCGGTTCACAAAACTCAGAGAAACACATTAACTGGTTTATTCTAAATAACATTACAAAGCATACAGATAAAGATGCACACAGGGTGAGGCGTGTGGCAAGAGGCATGGACATTCCATGCCCTCTAGATTGTACCACTCTCCCAGAACCTCCATATGTTCAGCTATCTGAAAGCTCTCCAAACCCTGTTCTTTGGGGTTTCTATAGTCTTCAGTGCGTAGACATGATTGATTAAACCACAGGCCACTGGTGATCAACTTAACCTTCAGCCCCTGTGGTGGGGCTAGAAGTCCCAACCCACTTATCGTGCCCTGGTCTTTCAAGTGACCAGCCCCATATTAAAGTTACCTAGGGGCGGCCAGCCAACAGTCATCCCATTAGCACTCTAACAGACATCACTTTGGAGTTTCTAAGAATTTTAGGAGTTGTATCTCTGAAAACGGGGTTGAAGACCAAATATGTATTTCCCAGTTTCAAACAGTCTAACTCAAAAATCTTTTTTTTTTTAGTTATGATGCTCTACTGCCTACAAGATTAAGTATGAACTTGTTTCCATGTAAAATTAGTCACTGTAATATTGTTCCTAAAGGCCCATCCACATGAACATTCTTTGATTCCTTCAGCTGAATATTAAAGTTCTCCATAATCATTTCCAATTTTTTATAAGCATCTGCTATCACTTTTTACATAAACCCAGCTCTAAGCATACTACACCTACTATTATTTTTTCCCCAATATGCCTTGTCCATTCCCCCCTCACATATTATCTACGTTCACAGTGCACCCTCTCAAAAAAAAAAAGCTTTTATCACAACTTAAAACTTCTCCAGGAAGTCTTTACTGATCATTTTAACTATCATGCACCCTTTCTTTCAATTACTCTTCATTTCAACCACAAGCCTATATGTAATTTTTATGTGTGTAAATATCATCTCCTAAATATCACAGTAATATTTGAAGAACAAACCACATTACAGTAGAAATTCCCTTAAGAAACATTCATTTAACCAGCTTACCAAACTGATCAAGACCCCATTCCTGGCCAAAATCAAGTTTCCTAGGCTGAGCATATTCATCAATGAATTACTTTCATAATAAACACCGAAAGGATCGAATGAACCTAATACAAAATAACCAATACATAATAAAAACAAATATGCTCTTCCTAAAATACAAAAATAAATGCATATAGTATCCAACTGTATGGATATACCATAATTTATTTAATCACTTCTAATGTATTTTAAACGCCACACCAAAATACTATATTTTGGGAGCAGTAACTAATGTTCTACTACCTTAGATTTAAATTTTAAATATCTCAAAAGAACAAAATCATGTAAAGTCTGTCTATATAATTTATGCTGACTGCTAAATTACAGCACTTGATAATAATCATAGACAACAATATTTTCACCAATTCTTAAGAAATATGAGGGAAAATATCACAGGTAACTTTAGAAGTTGCTTAGACTCTAAAAACTAATTTGGTTCCCGGCTCAAAAAAAAAAAAAAAAAATGTGTTATAGGATACAATCTAAAAAAATAATCTCCTAAACTTCAAAAAAAGGTTTGAAGGCTCAACCTTCAAAAAGCCACATTTTCTCTACCAGAAAGCAAAGTGCTGAATGACAAAAAAATATCACTCTAAAACCACTAGCCATATACTATCAGCAAACTTTAAAAATTAAGATTGGAAAATAAAAAAAAAAAAAACACAAGTCAAAGTTCAGAGAATAAGCATACAGAAAATACACTGCAAGAATTCTAAAAATCAGAATAGAACTGTAGAAATCTCAGACAAAAAAAACTTTTTAATGCCCATACAAAAACATTTTAATGCTCATATATGAGTTGAGAAACACTTAAGCAAGGACAGGAGTCCTGGGGGAAAAAAAGAGTAGTTCTCAACAAAGTTGAAACTAGAAAAACATGAAGGAAATGATTAATTGAGTCAAAAGGATACCCTGGACACAGTATATTCACAACCATTTTCAAATCAACACACACAAAATACAGTAGTATTAGGAGAGCACATTCAAGTAAACTGGAGGGAATTTGGATACAGCTATATTAGTTTTGCTTACAAACTTCATTTAAATTTATAAGAAAAAAATTGGAAAGTATATTAAATATTTAGTATGTTTAAAACTTCAAAATAAAAGCTTTTTAAATATAAACTAGCCTCCATTAACCTACCAATTCTATTGAGTTTTACAATTGAAATAACTACATATTATACTTAAGGTATTTTTATGAACTCTCAAAATTCTCGATAGTCACCTTAAAGAAGAAATTTTGTACAAGTAGATGGCAGAAGAATTTCTCTCACTTTTTCTCTCACTTAAAAAACTGCTATCTAACAATTAATTGGCATTTGACATACGAACTTTTTAAATTATAATTTAAGGATGTAATCACTATCTTTAAATTCAAGGCTCTTGTTTTTCACTGACATAAAGTTCAAATTGTTTTGTAATAATAGAAATAGATTTCAAATGATTTTCATATTAAGCATTGCTCTATGCATATTTTGTTGTCTCTAAAGAAAAATGTTCTTGAGGATACTGACCAAGTATCATAGAAACCCATATTTGTTGTTGTTGTTGTTTGTTTTTTGCTTTTTTAGGGAGGAAGTTTCACTCTTGTTCCCCAGGCTGGAGTGCAATGGCAGGATCTCGGCTCACCTCAACCTCTACCACCTGGGTTCAAGCGATTCTCCTGCCTCAGCCTCTTAAGTAGCTGGGATTACAGGCATGCATGCATCACCACACTCAGCTAATTTTGTATTTTTAGTAGAGACAGGGTTTCTCCGTGTTGGTCAGGCTGGTCTCGAACTCCCGACATCAGGTGATCCGCCTGCCTCACCCTCCCAAAGTGCTGGGTTTACAGGCATGAGCCATCACACCAGGCCAGCAACCCACTTTTTAACTTAGTTTTCCAAAATAAATATTTGCTTTGAATGTATAAATCCTATTGGTGTAATTTATTTTTCCACAACCCTTGCAATTTTCTGTAAAATTTTCCTGGATATTCAAAAAGGTCATTTATGAGCTGGCCATGATGGCTCAAACCTGTAGTCCCAATGCTTTGGGAGGCCAAGGCAGGAAGGTCACTTGAGGTCAAGGGGTGAACACCAGCCTGGGCAACAAATCGAGATTCCCCACAACTCTACAAAAATAAATCAACTCAACGTAGCAGCTCACACCTGTAGTCCTAGCTATTTGGGAGGCTGGGAGGAAAACCTGAGCCATGGAGTAGCTACGACTGCCCCCCTGCACTCCAATCTGGGCAACAGAGCAAGACTTTGTCTTTTAAAACATTATTATAAAATTACAATTAAAAAAATAAAAAATAAATGAAAAAGTCATTCATAAAAGCAACTTCTCCCCTGTTCTAAGTTACTTTTAGCAAAAACTCTCTTTTGGACAGCTAGTAAACAATCTGATCTCATTCCCTCCTAATGAGCTTTAAAAATAGGTTTAAATGGCTTCAATTTGTCTTAAATTTGCCATTTGGAAAACAGCAGTCAGTAGAGAATTCAGACTTGGGACAAACTTTCACATCTGAAAGCTATTTACCCAAATTGATCCACAGATTCACACAATTCTCATCAAAATCCTAATAACATTTTTGCAGAAATATAAAAATCCATCCTAAACTTTATATGGATCTCAAAGGACCCTGAATAGCCAAAATAATCTTGAAAAAGAACAAAGTTGGAGATCTCACACTTCCTCATTTTAAAAGTTACTACAAAGCTATAGCGACCAAAACAGTATGGTACTGATATAAGGACTAATGGAATAAGAAGCCCAGAAATAAACTCTCACATATGTAATTAAATCATTTTTAACAAGGATGCCGTAACTACTAAGATGAAGAAAGGACAGTCTTTTGAACAAACGGTGCTGGAAAACTGGATATCCACGTGCAAAAGAATAAAGTTGTACCTTTACTTTACACCATACACAAACGTTAACTCAAAGTGGATCAAAGACCTAAACAAAAGAGCTAAAACTATAAAACATAGGGTGAAAAGCTTCACGATAATAAATTTGGCTATGATCTCTGGCTATGACACCAAAAGCACAAGTAACAAAAGAAAAAAACTTCATCAAAACTAAAAACTTTTGTGTATCAAAAGATACTATCAACACAGTGCAAAGGCAATCCACAGAATGAGAGAAAATATCTCTAAATCACTATCTGTAAGAGATTAATATCCAGAATAAAGAACAACACAACAATCAAAAACAAAGCCCAACAGGCCAGGTGCAGTGTCTCATGCCTGTAATCTCAGCACTTTGGGAGGCCAAGGAGGGTAGATCACCTGAGGTTTGGAGTTTGAGACCAGCCTGACCAACATGGAGAAGCCCCATCTCTACTAACTAACAAAATTAGCCAGGCAGGGTGGCAGCATGCCTGTAATCCCAGTTACTTGGGAGGCTGAGGCAGGATAATTACTTGAACCCAGGAGGCGGAGGTTGCAGTGAGCCAAGATTGCGCCATTGCGCTCCAGACTGGGCAACAAAAATGAAACTCCATCTCAACAACAACAAAAAAAGCCCAACTGAAAAATGAGCAAAGAACTTGTATAGAAATTTCTCCAAAGAAAAATACAAATGGCCGATAAACACATGAAAAGATGTTCAACCTAATAATTAAGAAAATGCAAATTAAAATCAGAATGAAATACCACATCACACCCATTAGGATGACTATTATAGGAAAAAAAAAACAAAAACAAAAAATAAATGTTGGTGATGTAAAGAAACTGAAACCCTTGTGCAATGCTGGTGAGAGTTTAAAATGGTGCAGTGCTGTGGAAAACTATACAATAGTTCCTCCAAAAATTAAATACAGTAATTACATGAGCCAACAATTCTACTTCCGAGTATATACCCAAAAGAACTGAAAGCAAGAACTTGAACAGGTATTTGTACATGCATGTTCACAGCAGCAATACCCGCAATAGCCAAAAGGTAGAAGCAACCCAAGCATCCATCAACATGTGAATGGATAAACAAAATATGATATATACTTCCAATGGAATATTATTCAGCTTTAAAAAGGAAACATTAAGATACACGCTACAATATGAACCTTAAAAACGTTATGCTAAGTAGAATAAACGAATTACAAAACAACAACTATTGTACAATTCCACTTATAAGAGGTACCTAGGAAAGTCAAATTCATAAAGATGGGAAGTAGAATGGAATTTGCCTGAGAGTTCGTATGTGGGGAGAAAATGGGGAGTTACTGTTTAATGAGCAGAGTTTCAGTTTGGGAAGACAAAAAAAGTTCTGGATCATGCAGGATGGTGATGGTTACACAATAATGTGAATGTACTTTATGCCACTAAACTGCACACTTAGAAATGGCTAAATAGTAAACTTTATGTGTATTTTGCCACAGTTTTTTTTTTGAGACAGAGTCTTGCTCTGTTGCCCAGCCTGGAGTGCAGTGGCATGATCTCGGGTCACTGCAACCTCTGCCTTCTGGGTTCAATCGATTCTCCTGCCTCAGCCTCCCAAGTAGCTGGGACTACAAGCACCTGCCACCACGCCAGGCTAATTTTTGTATTTTTTGTAAAGACAGGGTGTCACCATGTTGGCCAGGCTGGTCTTTAACTCCCGACCTCATGATCCGCCCACCTCGGCAGTTACCAGAAAGAAATTAATACTGGATACCTACTGAACATGTTAAAGCAGAATAAATCTGTATCAAATGTTTTAAAAGAAAATGTGATATAGTTTATAACCCAGAAGTGCAGGAATCTTTCTAACTTAAAATCCATACACTAAAAAAGGTTATTTCAACTACGTAAAAATTAAAAAATTATTTACAAAAACACAACCAAAGTACTTAAAAGAAAATTGAGTAACAGAGAACAATAATCTGAGGGACAGAGATAATTTTTGTAACATATAAAGGGTACCTAAATGTTAATGACAAGGGGAGGGAAGAAGGAGGAAGGAAAGAAACAGAAGAAGGAAAGGCAAAAGACACTAACCATTCTTAGAAAAATACAACAAATGCCTATTAAATGAAAAGACATTCAACTCCATGGGATTTTTAAAATGCAAATTAAAAGTGCACTGAGGTGCTTTCAAACATTACTAGTTAGAGGGAGGGTTGTATAACAACGACAACAAAAACATTACTAGTTAGAATGCAAAATGATATAGCCACTTAGGAAAACAATTTAACATTCACTTACCATCTGAACCAGCAATTCTACCTCTAGGTAGAATATACCCAAGAACAATCAAAACAGTTATCCATACAAATGTGTACACATATGTTCACAACAGAATAGTTCATAAAGACCTAAAACTGGAAGCAAAACAGATGTTTAACAAGAGAAGGAATAAACAAGAGTGCTATAATCATACAAACCAAAATTACTTCACAGAGGAAGAACCAGGAGAACGTAACCCATTCTCCCAAAAGACACTTAACAGAAGGCAATTCTAAGATGACTCAAATGTTGGAATTATCAGATAACAACTTGGAATCAACAATGAGTATTAACATAGACCTGTAATTGATTAATACAGGAAATATCACCAGAGAAACTAAAATAAAGACAGAGCAGTAGAAATTATCCATTCTGAAAATGGGGGGAAGAAACAGAGAAAGAGAAAAGAACAGAGCTTCAGGGACTTATCAAGGACAATATCAAAAAGGTGACAAACTGAAGTCCCAGAAGGAGAAGAAAGTATAGTAAAAGAAATAGTGACAAGAAAGAAAAAGAAAGAAATTTTTTAAAAGAGATAGTGATAAGCCAGATGGGGTGGCTCATGCCTATAATCCCAGCACTATGGGAGGCTGAAGCAGGCAGATCACTTGAATTTAAGACCAGCCTGGCCAACATGGCGAAAACTCCATCCCTACTAAAAATACAAAAATTAGTCAGGCATGGTGGTGCCTGCCTGTAATCCCAGCTACTCAGGAAGCTGAGACACAAGAATCACTTGGACCTGTGAGACAGAGGTTGAAGTGGGCCATGATCACGCCACTGCACCCCAACCTGGGTGACAGAGCAAGACTCAGTCTCAAAAACAAACAAACAAAAAGAAATAGTGGCTAAAAAATTTTGCCATTTAGTGACAGAAATTTAGAGATTTAAAAGGCTCAAGGTCACCCAAGAAGAATAAATCTAAAGAAAACCACACTTAGGCACAAAGTGGAACTACTGAAAATCAAAGATAAAGGAAATATTATACTCATATATGGGGATCTAAAATAGAACTTGAGGTATAAGAGTAGAATGCTGGTTGCCAGGTATTGGGAGATGAAGGAATTGGAGATGTTGATCAATGTGTGCAAACTTCATTACAAGATGAGTATGTACTAGAGATCTATGTTACAGCATAGTAACTACAGTTAATAATTAATAATATTTTACACTTGAAATTTGCCTAAAGGATATCTTAAGTGGTATCACACAAAAAAGGTAACTATGTCATGTAACAAATACATTAATTAGCTTGACTGTAAGACTCATGACACAAGGTTTACTTATGTCAAAACACTACATTGTGGCCAGGAGCAGTGGCTCATACCTGCAATCCCAGCACTTTGGGAGGCCGAGGCAGGCAGATCACCTAAGGTCAGAGTCTGAGACCAGTCTGATCAACATGGCAAAACCCCATCTCTACTAAAAATACGAAAATTAGCCAGGCATGGTGTGGGTGCCTGTAATTTCAGCTACTCAGGAATCACTTGAACCCGGGAGACAGAGGTTGCAGTGAGCCAAGATCATGCCATGCCACTGCACTCCAGCCTGGGTGACAGAACGAGACTGTCTCCAAAAAAATTTTTTTAAAAACTAAACCAAAAATGTTTCTTTGTGACCTAGAGAAGCAAGTTAAATATACAGAAAAGCTCTTACTATGACAGCAATGAAAAAAATCTACAATGCTGATTTTGGCTGGGAAAAGGAAGTAGTAAGGGAATTGGAAAATGACTTGTTTAGAGAAAGGAATGTAGAGAAAAGAATTCAAAAGCACTTTTGAAGCTATCAAAGCCTTGGTGACTAGAAGAATAGTAGTAAAAATATAAGAAGGCTAGGTGAGCTAGGTGAGAGGGGAGGCCAGACTGGCAGAAATCAATAGCAAAAGAAAGATGAGTTTTATACAAAAAAAAAAATGGTGAGTCTGGCCGAACAGTAATTGCCTCTGAGGAAAGGAGAAGTGGATTTGGGAATAGTCATCAATAATGCTCTTTTGTGCCTTAAAACAAGAAAGATAAAGTAAGTATGATAAAATGTTCACAGGTAATAATTCTAATAAATAGAGGTATCCATTATATTATTGATGTTACTTACCAAAACGAAATCCATTAATAGAATCTTTTTCAGTAGTAAAACAACTTATGCCTGTATTGTAAAAGCATTAATAACCCTTGCCTTACATATTATTTTTAAGTTTACAAATTTCAAATGCTTGTACATTAAAAGCATGTACAATCATACTCTCATTAGGGGCTAATATAGTGGTGTCTTTGAGGCCAATGTTCCATTACAATTCCGAAAATTCTAGGGCTCCTAAATGATGCTAAATCTACTCTGCCTGTGCTCTATATATGGAACAAGTTTTAACTTTTAATATTTCAACAAATGAAATGATATAACAAAATGAATATAAGACCCCAAAACTTAAGGATAGAAGAGACTTTAATGACCTAGCACAACTCTTTCCAAAATCTTCATACTGACAACCATTAAAATTCAAATAATTCTATCCTAGTATGAATGACTTGCTTATACCCCAACCATATTATAAAAATAAAGCACATCTTATATAATTTTATGTAAGACATGATTGCCAAATAAATCCAAATGAAAATAGAGGTTTACAAATTGATCCCAACGCCTATACCCCTTGTATCTCAATTCTCAGCTTAGCCAGTTTTCTTCATACAATACCAAAACTCAAAAAGGTAATTTGATGCTAGAAAACTTTTTTTCTTTGGAGACAGTTTCACTCTTCCTGCCAAGGCTGGAGTGTAATGGCGTGATCTCAGCCGACTGCAACCTCCACCTCCAGGTTCAAGTAATTCTCCTGCCTCAGCCTCGCGAATAGCTGGGATTACAGGCAAACGCCACAATACCCAGCTAATTTTGTATTTTTAGTAGAGACAGGGTTTCTCCATGTTGGTCAAGCTGGTCTCGAACTCCCGACCCCAGGCGATCCTCCCGCCTAGACCTCCCAAAATGCTGGGATTACAGGCATCATCCACCACACCCGGCCAGAAACTTTTAAAACAAGAACACACTGGCTAATGCACAGGGAAATTTGTCAAGTAGAGTAAGACAATATTAGCTATAAAGATAAACAGCAATGGTTTTAAAAAACTTTTCCAATTCCCTCCAATGTTTTTCTCACTACACGCAAGTCAATGTTTAACCTGACACAAAAATACCGATGGACTCTTGAGTGGAAGAACCTGGATTCCTACTCTGTGTATCAACAGAAACATTCTCCTAAACCTTAAAATCTTAACTCCTTTTAATTAGTGAGGAGAAAAGAACATGAACTTTGAAATAAAAAAGACATGAGTGAATGCTTGTTCCACCATTTACTAGCCTGTGATCCTGTGATAATAAACTACTCCTAACGCATAGGGAATAAAACTAAATTCATGAGGTTGTCATAAGGATTAAGGACATAACAGTGAACAGAACTCACTAAGTATTCAGTAAACATTTCCTTCCCAAGATGATTTTCCTTTATCCATAGGCCTTCCTTTAACCCTCTACCCATTCCTTTAAAGTTGCTTTCAAAGATCCTCAACAATGTTTTCCCAATCCCTTTGCTGCAGGTCCAAATATCACCACTGAAGACATCAATTACAGCAGTCAGTACATGCTCCATGAAAGAAATCAGTCACAAAAAGCCACAAATTGTATGATTCCATTTACACGAAATGACCAAACTAGGCAAATTCATAAAGACAAAAAGTAGGCCGGGTGCAGTGGCTCACACCTGTAATCCTAGCACGTTGGGAGGCCAAGGCAGGTGGATTACAAGATCAGGAGTTTCAGACAGACCAGCCAAAATGGTGAAACTCTGTCTCTACTAAAAGTACAAAAACTGCTGGGTGTGGTGGTGCATGCCTGTAGTCCCAGCTGCTCAGCAGGCTGAGGTAGGAGAATCACTTGAAGCTGGGAGGCAGAGGTTGTGGTGAGCCAATACTGCACCACTGCACTCAAGCCCGGGCAATGGAGCAAGACTCCTTCTCAAAAAAAAGACAAAGTAAATTAGTGTTTGCCAATGGTTGAGGATAGAGGTAATGGAGAATGACTGCTACTGGATGTGGGGTTTTTTGGGGCCATGAAAACGTTCTAAAATTGACTAGATTCCAGTAAATGGTATCCAGATATTAAAATAAAATTTACTGGAAATGGTTACACAACCTTGTTACAATGCTAAAAACTACTCAATTACACACTTTAAAACAGTAAACTTTATGGTATATGAATTACAACTCAATAAAGCTGTTTAAAATAGAATAAAATAAAATACTAGACCCAGACTAATACTGGATAAATTTAGCTTTTATCACTCTTCTGCTTAATGATTTACACAATCTACTACTGTCTATCAAATAAAATTCAACATTTAAAATTCTTCTGAAATAAGGCAAGATGAGTATATAAACTACTTGCTATCCCAGAGCTCCCAGCAGAAATATCTGAATTCCAGGTAGAGCAATTCCCTAACTGACCCATCCCCCAAATACTTTGAAACTCCTTCATGACTTCCCTTCAACCATAAAATATTTACTGGGCATTATTAAATACCATGCAGGAAGCTACTACTTGAATAGATAATGAACAAAAAAGAAATAATCTCCGCCATTACAGAGCTTTATTCTATTTATGCTTTTCCAAGGATCTGATCAAGTTCAGATTCTTCATAAATCATCCTCCAAATACTAGAGCCCTTATTAATCTCCCACAACCATTAAATATTAATAAACTATCCATAATTATTTCACACATTAGTTTCATCCTTGGCACTAAATTGTAAACCTCAAGGATAAAATCATGCCTTAAGTTTTCTTGCATTTACCATAGCGTTCAGCATAGAACTGAGATTGAAATAAGTACTTGATTACTTTCTTAAGTTCTTCTATTTTTTTGACTTTCATTTATGTGTTTTGTGCAGTCATTAATGAGTACACAATGCACAGTAAGTAATTACAGTAAGTAATGCATCAGTAGAGCTTATTCATTTTCAAATTGCAGCTTCAGAAATACGTATGCCTTCGTTTTGAAGATACATGTAATTAGGCATCATTTCCTTAATTGAGCTGACCTGAATTTATCAGCAATTATCAGTCCTCGCAATACTCAAATAAGCAATACATAAATCCATATTTCACTTTAATGTGTTACAGGTTAATCAAATCAGTGAACTGGTCACTAAGACCTCCCTATATGTTTCATATTTGTACTAAAAGTTAGTAGCTCTCAGTTTAAGTATGCATAAGATGAACACTCTACTGGACTAACAATTCGACCACTCTCCTTGGATGTATCTCAATTAGGGAACAGTAGAGCAGTGAGCTCTGGAGACTACCCTAGGGCTAAAATTCTAGATCTACTACTTAACCTTACCCTCAGTTTCCTCATCTTTGAAATGGGAGTTACGTAATAGTAACTACCTCAAAAGGCTTCTGAAAAGGTAATTACTAATATCAAAAACAAAACTTGTAAAGGTCCTTGAAATGGCTGATTGGTACACATCCCATTTAATACATCTTTAATAACTAAAATCCAGATATAAATCTCTGAAACCATAAAGAATTTTTTTAAAAAAGAACATTCATTTTATAAAAGCCATCTGTCCTGGCAAGTATAGAGTACAACTTAAAAAACAAAAAAAATTCTAGACTTGGTTTAAAACATTACACTGGGGAACATAAAACTAGTTTCTCCTGTATGCCATACAGTATGCCTCTGCATTACAACAAAACACTGAAGAATTCTGATGCAGGCCTCACCCAAAACTACTTTAACTATAAATAAAATACATTATGTTATTCCAATTAATTAATTTCAACTACTGTAACTCATAAATGTGAACTCACAAGAAAATTTAAGAGACTTCAACAACACTACCAATAACTAGGAACACTCCCAAAAGATATTTCTCAACTCTGAGCCTGTTTCATTTGTAAATGAAGATTGGATTAAATTATCTCTCAAAATCTCTTTTCAGCTCCATAATTCTGTGTGAGTCATTAGGCACTTCCCCTAATTCACTAAAGCAAGTTTCACAAATACACATTAAATGCTATATTTGTACCCTTGAGTAACTGAATTTTTAAAATGCTTATAGCAGAAGAAAAGCACACTAGATTTAATTAAAATAATTTCTATAATTAAGTAAATATTTGAGTCCTGTCATAGACCAATACTAAAAACATGGTTTACATGTTTACAGTAGATTAAGCCAACCTTAAACTGTAAGGTCTTTTGCACCCTAATTCTCTTTCTAGGACTTTTATCCTCCTCCTCATTGTAAACTCTCCTTTACACTAAATACTGAAAAACATAGACACCCTTCTCAAGAGTATTGCATTTTCACAAATGGCAAGATGTCTTAAAGCAAGGACAAAATGTTTAAAAATGAAAGGTTTAGGTAGTGTCCTTGGGTGGGGAAAAAAGATGGAATGTTGAGTATCCGAACAGATGAGTATTTCTCTTGGCTATGTTTAGGACTGGGGAGGAGAAGGGCAGAAGGAAGGCTAAAAGAACACATCTGGCCAAGGCATGCAGATCACTTGAGCTCAGGAGTTGAGACCAGCCTGTGGCCAACATGGTAAAACCCTGTCTCTACCAAAAATACAAAAATTAGCTAGGCCTCATGGCAGGTACCTATAATTCCAGTTACTCAGGAGGCTGAGGCAGGAGAACAGCTTGAACCCAGGAGACGAAGGTTTCATTGAGCCAAGATCACGCCACTGCACTGTAGCCTGGATGACAGAGCGAGACTGTCTCAAAAAAAAAAAAAAAAAAAAAAATACATCTGGCTATACAAAGTCAAGCTATTCATTTCCTGGTTGCAAGGAATATGTAAGAATGACTTGAATTTAAATCAACAGTTTGAAAAGAATTTTGAAAATTCTGAAACAAAATTATTAAAATTCTGTAAAATTGTCCTTTAGAAAAAGTAGAAATTTTTTTTGCTCTAGTATTAATCAATTATGTAAGTTATGTTGTTTTCTGATATAAAGGCCCATATAAAGTCATAAAACCAGAACACAAAGTATTAGTCACTATACTATTTTAAAGAACTAAATTTAAAACAATCCAATAACATCACCTTATCTCACTTTTATCTAGTAATTCATAAATGTTGTGTTTGGTAGGCTACAGCACACATTTTTGAAGTGCTATTATTACTTAATTGCTTTGTTCTTGCTTCTTTACACTCCTGCCTATCACTGATTAGGTTGTATCATTAAAAAGGCTACAAGTTCTAACAGAATTACAAGGGAGCATTCAAACGTTTTTATTATAGTGGAATTTTGTTTCAGAAAACACATGTTGCTACATTTTAACCATTCCAAACTTCTGCTCCTAGTTCAATCCTTTAGCTGTTTCCACAAGTTGTGGGAGGAGGAGCATGCTGGACAAGGGAAATTTAGCTAGAGCTAAACTCTCCTCCTGATTAAGGATTTTGCCTCTTAGAAAACAGAATGAGATAGGTGGAGACTGACTGTCAGCATAGTGATCAGTCACCACAAGCTGATCAGTCACTGTGATGCTCAAGAAACCAGATCACATTATCCACAATTTTTTAAAGAAGGGAAAGTGATATTCAGTCTTCCGGTTCTTTTCTCTCTGAATGCTGTCATATTATTAGCTTCAAGTAACAAATTATAATGAATCCCAAATATCCAACTTCATTCCCGAAGGTCCTGTATTTTTAATTTCCTCTAGAATGTTTCCAATTATAAATCATCATTCCAAATTCAACAACAAATTCCAGTTTTACTCAGTTTCTTAAAACTAACTCCCTAATTGTCCCAATCACTCAGGCTTATAATCTTGAAATATTCATTGATGCCTATTTACAATCCACTGGAATCAACTACAAAGTCCTAGCTATACCTCCTTCAATCTCTCAAATCAGCAAAAACATTTTGACTGTGTAGAGAACTGTGTGTGGTAGGCAGGCCAAGGTGTGCAGGAGATAAGAAAATAAGCATAACACACTCTATTCCTTTCCTTCAGAACTTAAACTCAGAAAAAGAGAAAGCCAACTGATTATTATGATTAAAATATATTGTGCCAGGTACTGTGCTGAACCATTTTCATGCATTATCAAAAAAAAAAAAAAAAAAAAAAAAAGGCTGCACATGGTGGCTCACACCTGTAATCTCAACACTTTGAGAGGCCAAGGCAAGAGGATACTTGTGCATAGAAACCTGATACCAGCCTGGGCAAAACAGTGAGACCCTATCTCCACAAAAAAAAAAAAAAAAAAAAAAATTTAAAAGTTGCCACACACACTGGCATGTGCCTGTAGTCCCAGCTACTCAGGAGACTGAGGCAGGAAGATAGCTTAAACTCAAAAGTTTGAGGATGCAGTGAGCCATGATCTTGCCACTGAACTCCAGTTTGGGCGACAGAGACCCCATCTCAAAAACAAACAAACTTGTAAGGTAAATACTATCATCTCCAAATTATAGATGGGAAGAAATAAGGCCTACAGCAGTTGACGTGTATAAAGTCATATAGCTATTAAGTGATAGAGCTTGAACTCAAAAACAGATGACTACAAAGCCCTTGCTATCCACAAAACATAATTTGCAGAAAAAACGTAAAAAGAAAAGAAAAAAAAAAATCTTGTCCTAACTTATCTCTTCTGCTCCACCTCCACTGGCAACACCAGGTTTCAGAATTTCTGCAAAGTTGGCCCTTGAGTGGGCTGCTGAAGAATCATCTAGGAAGCCTACTTAAATGAATATTCATAGTCCAACCCTTGAGATTCTGAGTCACTGGGTATGGGGTGTTTCTGATGCATAGTTTTTTTTAAAACCATACTCCTAATTCTTGTTCATTCATTCATACAACAAAGATCTGAATTCCTACTATGCACCAAGCCATGTCAAAGGTTCACCTTTAACAGAAGGAAGATCTAGTGTAGAGGCTCTGCCACACTTACATGCTACAATATCTTGGGCAAGTAGCTTAGCCTCTCTTAAGTCTAAATTTTCTAGCCTATAAAACAAAGATAATACTTCTCAGGTTGTTGTGAAAAGTTAATGAGATGATATAAAGAATTTAGCACAGGGCCTGACATACAACTCTTGAAAAATGCTAGCTATTATTATTTCCTGAGAAACACAACCGAAAGAGTAATTTTTTTCTAGAGATTAAATTTAAGCAAGGTAACAAGAAAATAGTCCAGGCATTCACATATCCAGGAGGGGAAAAATGTAAACCAAGTAAGAAAGATTACACAGAAGGGTTTCTCTAAGTGAATCAAATTCATAAGGCTGAGATTTTTTTTGTAACATGACTTTAAACAGGAATAGAGCTAACTTTACTAACAAAAATAAAGCAACACATATAGTTCTGAAAAGGCAGTCAGGAGTCCCTAAAGTGTTAACAGAAAGAACACAGGACTTACATACAGAAGAACTCAGGTCCAAATAGCAGATCGAACCACGTCCTAGCTAGATGCCATCAAAAAAAGGAATTTAAATTCTCTAATCCTGTTTTTTCACTTACAAAATTAGGTTAAAAAATAGCTGTCTTAGAAAGCATGGCCAGCAGGTCCTCCACAAGTGACCTTTCCCTTCTGTGCCTAAAATTCTGAACTGTGTTTTACAATAAGACTAGAAAGTTCATTCACCGCAATATGGTATTTGCAATCCAAAGTCAATATTTCAACACAAAATTGGCAGGTACGAAAGGAGAGAATTTTTTGCTAAGTCTAAGAAAGAATCTGACTTCTCACCAGGGGCATGTCTGTTGTACTTACTTCAAACAGCATGAAAATATGACTCATCAAGGAATAAGAATTTCTTTGAGTGCTTTTTGGTTAATAAGATATTAATGTTTCTGCCTTTGGAGATGGCTAAAGAAATGGCCATCTGTGATTATTAGGCCGGGCACAGTGGCTCACACCTGTAATTCCAGCACTTTGGGAGGCCAAGACAGGCAGATCACCTCAAGTAAGGAGTTCAACACCAGCCTGGCCAACATGATGAAACCCCGTCTCTACTAAAAATACAAAAATTAGCTGGGTGTGGTGGCAGGCGCCTGTAATCCAACTACTTGGGAGGCTAAGGCAGGAAAATCGCTTGAACCCAGGAGGCAGAGGCTGCAGTGAGCCAAGCATTCCAGCCTGGGCGACAAGAAACTCAGCCGCAAAAAAAAAAAAGAAAGAAAGAAAGAAAAAGCATTATTATTAAACAATATGTACAGAATTCATGGAAGAAACATGAACTTGCCACATACATCTTCCCTTGTCTACCCAGATTTTCCCCACATCTCTCAAATAAGATCATTCTTATCTTATCTGCACTAATTGCTGCAATGTGGCCACAAGACGAATATGCTCCTCTTTCACTGACTCCTACAAAATATTTATGCTTACATTTTAAGATTGCTAAGAAGTTGAAGTCAATTAGCAAAACTCCTTAATTCACTCCAGACATGAATATATCCAAGACTCTGACATAAGGCTGTATTAGCCTCTGCTATAATAATAAATGGAAATAATTTACCAATATAGTATTTACCATGGGAAAAAAAGGCATAAAGGGGGAAAAAATTCACAGTGCAGCTCTGTAACCAAGCTACAATATGACAAAAGTATATAAGGAGTCCCCCATTTGGCTTGAATGATGGAGAAGCTTGAGTAAAAACAGGCATTTAAAAAAAAAAAATTAAAAAGAGATTCCCCTCCCCCACCCAAAAAAAAACCTTAGGATGATCATACAAGTGTTAACAATTAAAACAAAAAAAAAAGTTTGTGAATGCCTTTTAAAAAAATGCTTTCCTCACCACTAATAGCAGGTTTGAGTTCTGTTAGTTTTTAAGCAATCAATGGGAAGCTATGTGCTCAAACTGTATTTTACAATACTTTCCAATACAGGCCAAGAAAGTGTGTAGGTAAGGGTATCCATGTGAATGAAGGAAGTATTTCTTTTCAAATTCTTTTCAAAGTAAGTATTCTCTTTTATGACCTGAGTCTATGCGATTCATATGTTGAGTTTTGCTGGATGATCCCTAAGAGTTTTGGGATTAAGTTTCAAGTCTCCTAACTCTTACCAGCGTTCTTATCTAAGAAAACTGATAAAAAACATTTTTTTATCAGCCACCTTTTCCCTAATTTATATAATGAATGAAATGAACAACCTGATTCAGGTTATAATTTTTTACTTAAACTAAGTGGGTAATTATAATTCAGAGACCTAAGAGCTGAATGCATTCTCTAAAGCATAAAGAAATAGACAAATTACAGGTACACAATTTGCATTCGGGGACCATAGAATTTTGAAATGTAAAAATTCCCTGTCAAGGCCATACTTAGAGATGCTTATCTCAGGCGCCCAACCTCAAGGACTTATCCATGTGTTAATAAAGCTGAAGGTGTAACTTTCCTGGAAGAACCACTGGCAACCTGAGAGACCAAAAAGCCTTTTGAGGACCAAAATAACTGAAACTCTAAAGGGGGAATTTTAGGTAGTGACAAATTGTAAAAGAGAGTGAGCTGGCAAAGGGACTCCTAATCAGTTCCATTAAAATCATGAATGCTGTTAACAACCTCTCCTTGTTGGGGAAACCAACGTAATAATGTCAAAATATACTACTGTAAAAATCAAAATTTTAAAACAGAAATATCCTAGATTAAATTGAACCCCTCTCCCTGATCCTACTGGTCATTCCGCATGTTTTAAATTCAAGGCTGCCCTTTAGGAAAGGAGGTCACTTAAGGACAGTTAACCTCAATGAGATATCTAGTATACTAACTCAAAACTATTTCAAAAGGGAAAAAATGGAAAGAATAAAAGTAACATACTACTTGAGATGTTACCATATTCTTTCTTAGGGCCACAATTATTTACATTATTTTTATTGACAACTCAATAATTTCTAAAACATTAATTATGTAGCCGTATTGTCACTGCAACAAAACATATTTGAAAAGTCCTACCGACTCAGGCCAAATCTAATTTTAAAACTGAACCTAGACATAAAACCAATTAAAAGAAGAAAGGAGAAAGAAAAAAAAATTATTGGTTCAGAGAAATGAGACTGGATTAAGAAGAAACTAATGAAGTGTTCATCGAAAAACTACACAGAAGTTCTAAGGCTAATCTAGGCTAGTGTTTTCCTGGGGAGAATATTAAGTTGGTTGTTTCTCTACCTGACTGGGATTTTAGAAACTGCCACACTAGCCAGTTATGAGAATGAAGATTAAAGAAATTTTACATGGAATAAAGAGTGAAAGACATATAATCTTTCAAGGAACAATAATGAAAATTATTAATAATTACGATTAATAAAAAAAAAAAGCTTTGCAGTCCACCTCTCACTGCCTTCCCCCTCAAAAATAAAATTGGGAGTGTTTGGGAATTAGAGCGATGTAATCACAGAAAAAACACTTTCCTATATGTCATCGTGAAGCAGTGATTCTGCATTAAAATAAAAGTAGCCTATTCTCTATGCAGTTATACAAAGTGTGCTACAACTCTAAAATGTCTATTAATACAAAATGAATGACCACTTTAAAGCCATTCTATATTTTAGCAAACAACCCTACAGATCTAAGAGTAACTATATGCAACTTAAACACATTCGTATATACCTCTATACCTTCCTTGTTCCTTCAAGATACCATCACAGAACAAACTCCTGCAACTTAAATTAGTTCATTTTCCAGGGTGCTTCCTTTCTCCCCTCTCCATGAAACATAAGTACATTTTTTTTTAAGTTATATAAACGGATACCAAGCACCGTTAATTCAGTCTCTTTAAAACCTTCTTAATTTTAAAAGTTCTAATAAGATGTGTTCAGGTTGGAAACGAAAAACTACCTTATAAGGGTATAAAAGACTGAAAGCAGGAAGCGGCTTTGACAAAACTAAGGAAGTTGCAGCGCGCTTGCTCACTGGGGGACTTTTTTGAGGCTACAGAAGTAACACATGACATTTTTCTCTCTCGAATTAAAATGTGACTTGGTTCACCGGTTAAAATGCAGAGGGAGATGGAAATGACCGGGAGTCGAAAAGAGAAGGTGGGTGGTCAAATGAAAGCCCCGCTGTAGGTTCCCATTTTCAGAGTCCGATTCTTCCCTTTCCCCACCCACACCCTGGGCAGAGTGTTGTCACAGCGATCTTGCAAAACCTACCAGGAGCGCTTCTCTTTTCTAGCTCCTCTGCCAGGCCAGTCCCCGAGCACGGCCCCTGGGTCCCCAAACCCACGGGGAAAAGGGGCGCGGAGGGAAAGGAAAGCCGGATGGGTCGGGCCCGGGGACCACCCCCAAAGCGACCGTCCCCAGCACTCTTTGGGCGGCACAGCCCACCGCAGTGGGGGAAGGGACGGGAGGGGTCTCGCGGAGGAAGCCGCTGGGAGGGTTGGAGGTTGAATCTTGGGCCCGCACCCCCGCCCCAGTCCTAGGAGGGAGAAACTAGGGGACCGGCGAGGCCCTGGCTCCGGGCCCCACCCCTCGCTAGCCGCCGGGACTAGGACTGACAGCCGGCGGCAGCACCTTGCCGCACCATTCATTTCCCGGTCTCCTCCCTCCCCCGCCATTTTCCTTCCTCCGCCTCAGTTTCCCCACCCCCGCCCGTCAGCCCCCTTACCCCGTGCCACAGTCCACTACACAGGCCGGCAGCCGTCCCGCCATCTTCCTCCTCGCCTGCTGCTGCTGCTGCCGCCGTCTGCTCCGTGCTGCTGGGGGCCAGAGATTGGCGGCGGGAGACAGGGGCTATCTGACCATCCACAGCCGGGCCGCCCTCACCGTCCGGGGATAGCCGGGAAGCCGAAGCAGTAGCAAGAAAGCAGCAGGCTCGGTCAGCGGCTATCACTTCCGCAACCCAGGCAGGCAAGCAGTCCCCGCCCTGCCCCGCCGCGGCCTCCTCCCCCTCTCTCTTCCCTCCTCCTCACTCCTGCCCCCACCCTACAACTTCTTCCCCTCACGCCGCCTTTCCCCGGGAAGCCAAGATGGCCGCCGGTGCCGACGCCCCGGCCAGGCCAGGCTCAGGCCCCGAGCGCTCCCCGTTCCGCTCCGAGCGGGAGGGGCCATCGAGCATGCGCAATAAGGTGCGTTCGCCTGCCTGGGCTCCGATCCCGAAGTTAGTGAAATCCACTGCGAGTTTTCCAGGAGGATAGAGGCGGAGAAGTCTAGCCGAGCTTCTAGTTCTGCTTCTGAAGCTGGCAGGGGCTTTTGGGTTGTAGCTCTTGGGTTAGTTTCAGTTGCTTCTTTGCTAGGTTGGGCAAAGACTGGAAGCGCCTCCTGCAGACACGAATATCCTCCAGTTCCTGGGAGAAAGCGGCCTAATCGAAAACGTCCGCGGCATGCATCCATTCTTAAAACTTGAGTGGCTGCCTTTCTGGGTGGAAAAGAGCGGTATCAGGGTGAGCAGTCGGGGAACGGATGAACAAAGACTTGTCACCGTGGCCCTTAGGCCTTTGTTGCGAGTTTTATTCAGTTGTACTTGTGTGTTGTTACAGGACTTTAGAATGTAGCCCTGCTCCCCAACCCCCACCTCCTAAGGCTGACCTGTGTCCCTAAGGAAGGCAAACCTCCCAGGAATATATTCTACATAGTATACGCTATGCAAATAGGCCTTTATTCAAGGCTTTTAGATTATGACAAAGATTTCCCTCACAAGTAGTAAGAGTCTACTAGCAGTATAATAGAAAGGATTAAGGGCACTCCCCCCCCACCAAAAAAAAAGTTTTAAGTTAAAAACAGAGGCCGGCCACAGTGGATCATGCCTGTAATTTCAATGATTTGGAAGGCCAAGGTGGAGGAATAGGATAGCTTGAGGCTAGGAGTTCGAGACCAGCCTAGGCAACATAGGGAGGACCGCCCCACCATCCCACCAAAAAAAGATAAAACTGGAAAACCTTAAAGAAACCTTTCAAACTTTAATGTGTGTCAGAATCACCTGAAAGGTTTGTTAAAACAGCTTGCTGGGCTACACCCCCAGAATTCTCTGCTGAGAATTTACGTTTCTAATAAGTTCCTAGTTCCACTTTAGGAACCTAGAAGGTTAATATCATTCCTCTCCACCAGGGTTTTCTTATGATAAGCCATTCTGAGTTTGCTAATGTGAAGCTAAAATAAAAATATTTTTTAAAAGGAAGGATGTCTTAATTCGGTCCGTAAGATCATGTAGCGTGGTATTAAGCTGGCCTGGGGGATGGAATTGGGTGTTTCATTTATTCATTTGACAGGTAAGTATTGCTCACCTTCTCTATTATGGCAGGGACTTTGCTGACTCTGAATATTCACTGGGATGGAAAATAGTTAGTCTTTTGTAGAGTTTACAGATTAGCGGAAAACAGACAAATTGTGTTAAGAGCAATAGAGCCGGGCGCGGTGGCTCACGCCTGTAATCCTAGCACTTTGGGAGGCCGAGGTGGGTGGATCACCGGAGGTCAGGAGTTCAAGACCAGCCTGGCCATCATGGTGAAACCCCATCTTTAAAATAAATTAATAAATAAATAATAAAAAATAAAAGAGCAATAGAAAGAAGAGAGCAGAGGACTCTGAGAAATGAGGGTGAGGAGTGGGAGAATGGGAGGAAGATGGAAGGCAGGGAAGGAGTCTGACCAGCTGGTATTTAAAAGCTGAGATGGAGGAAGAGTCTCCCAGGAGAGGAAACAGCAAGTGTGAAGGACCTGAGGCAGGAACAAGCTTGGCTTCTTCCAAAAACTGAAAGAAGATCCGTATGGTCAAAATCAAAGAGTCAGGGAAGATGCAATAGGAGATGAAGCCTGAGAGATAAGGAAGAGTCAAACAGTACAAGAATTTGTAGACTGCTCTAAGCATTTTAAAGTTTAATCTTAAAAGCAGCTTGATAAAGTAGATTTATGGTAATTGGTTTTTAAAAAAATAAAGCAACTTGAAAGGATTTAGGCAAGAAAATGTTGTGGCTGCTTTTTAGAAAATGGCTCCAGCAGAGTTCAGATTGAATCATGCATTGTATGATATGATGTGTTCCAGAGTTCAGGGATAGAAGTATGTGAGGGCCAGCATCCAGATGGAATCAGGTATGTGCAGAGGAGACTCAGTAAAGGGCATCATCATCATCAATTAGTGTTCAGCATGTCTACAGCTATTCACAAGAGAAGTCTTTTCTTAGAGGTTGTTTTCAAAGAAGTCAAACAAGTGGTTCTCTGAGATGCATTGTCGTTTGTTTCTCCGCTACATTTTAGAAGATGCTAGATGGGGATTCTTTGCTGCCACTTCTGCTACTTGCATCCTTTGAGGAAGCATATGCTTGAGGATTGGCTCTGACAGAAAAGATAGATGTGGCTTAGTAGGGGTAGAATAAATGGTTGTTTCCAGCAGTTACAAGTAGTAAGTCAGGGGTGAAGAGATCCCACCAAAGAAGTCCCAAGATCAGAGGTTAGTGCCTTAGATCACTTGGACAGCCCCTGCCGGTGGCGCTCAAGATGGCTGCCCACACTCTGGCCTTGCGCAGTTGTCATGGAAGTAGTTAAGCAGGGTCGGACACTAGTGCTTTGAGGTCTAGGCAGGTACTATTATGAGTTAAGGGGGCTATGAGGAGGATATGGCAATGCAAGGAGCCCACAACCCAACAGAAGGCGGCAGGCAACTGTTGCTATGTGGAAATACAGGCCTGGTACTTTTTTTTTTTCCCCAAGGGAAATCTGAAATCTGCATTTTTATCTTTGGTAACTGTTGCAGTTTGAATGTGTTCCCCAAAGTTCATGTGTTAGAAATATAATCTCTAATGCAACAGTGTTGCAAGGTGGGAGCTTTATGAGGTGATTAGGTCAGGAGGACACGGTCTTCATGAATGGATCACAGGACTGGGTTCCTGATAAAAAGGAGTTTGCCCCTCTTCCCTCTCTCTTGCTCATGTGATGCCTTCCATCATGTTTTGACACAGCAAGGACGCCTTCACCAGATATTGGCCCTTTGATCTTGGATTTCTCAGTCTCTAAAACTATGAAAAATAAATTTCTGTTCTTTTTTTTTTTTTTTTTGACACGGAGTCTTGCTGTCGCCCAGGCTGGAGTGCAGTGGCCGATCTCAATTCACTGCAACCTCCGCTTCCTGGGTTCAAGCAATTCTTCTGCCCCAGCCTCCCCGAGTAGCTGGAATTACAGTCACGTGCCATCACACCCAGCTAAGTTTTGTATTTTTAGTAGAGACAGGGTTTCCCCATATTGACCAGGCTGGTCTTGAACTTCTGACCTCGTGATCTACCCACCTCAGCCTCCCAAAGTGCTGGGATTACAGGCATGAGCCACCACGCCTGGCCAATTTCTGTTCTTTATAAATTACCCAGTCTCTGGTATTCTGTAAGCAGCACAAACCACACTAAGACAGTAACTGATTTTTTTCTGCATGTCGTATCTGACCTGTTGCCTGCCAGTTTGCATCTTTCGATTTCAAAAGCTACATGTGGTTCAGTAGTTTGTTGCCTTCAAATATGAAGCTCATGTCAGTGCTAAGTACCATCTTCATTTCATAGGCATGAGGAAACTGTCACAGTCTCACATAGACAAGACTGTCCTGTATTTGTAAAGGCAGTAACTGTTAGAAGCATTTGGAAGCTTTCAGTGCTTGTTGGAAATGTCATTTGTGCTTATACCTCATAATCTATCTACCCTAAACACTTTGCTTGCTTAAGATCTCTTCTACTTCCTGTTTGCTGCATGCCAGATTGGCCAGCCTGTCTGCTACTGTGGTGGCCCAGCCTTCCTCAGCTGCACATAGCCTTCAGATACACATCCGGCCAAAGCATTTCTGACCACCCTGTTTGCATATGCACCCCCTCCCTGCTTACTCGTCTCAACACACAGAAGCAAAGGATGTCAGAGACGTTTCATATTCCATTTCCTATTTCTCCCTAATAGCACCTCAATTTCCTTTTAATTCAGGTCAATGAGATGCTTGGTTCTCACCCATTTCCAAACCTGTTCCCAACCTTTCAAGCATTTGTGAGTCTTGCAGTATCCTTCTCCTTTGGCTCAAGTTAGCCATAGCAAGTTCCCATTACTTGCATCAAATTTAAGAAGCCTAAGACCATAGAGTTCAAGTGATTTTTCCCCGATATCTTAAAGAAACTAAGAAACAGAGTCCAAAATGTTCCTACGCCTTTTGAGGGCTCTTTAATTGTAATGACAAATTAGCAAATGTCTTTGGATCTTAAAAAGTGTCCAGGAAATTAAATTCATGTCACTCAATTTCCATTAATTTAAGATGAGAAATTTTTTTTTTTTTTTTTTTTTTTTTTTGAGACAGAGTCTTGCTCTGTTGCCAGGCGCTAGGCTGGAGTGCAGTGGCACGATCTCAGCTCACTGCAACCTTCGCTTCCTGGGTTCAAGCAATTCTCCTGCCTCAGCCTCCTGAGTAGCTGGGACTACAGGCATGCGCCAGAATGCCCAGCTAATTTTTATATTTTTTTAGTAGAGACAGGGTTTCACCATGTTGGCCAGGATGGGCTCAATCTCTTGACCTCATGATCTGCCTGCCTTGGCCTCCCAAAGTGCTGGGATTATAGGCGTGAGCCACCGCGCCCAGCCAAGAAATAGTATTTTAAAAACCAGCTTAGGTGTGTACTACAGGGATGACTATTTGCAAATTGGCAATGAATCAAATTCCCAGACAGCATTGACTGGGAGCAGGTAAGTGGTCAGAGGGGAGAGACTGTGAAAACTGTCTTCTCATTTCTCAAGTTGTGTGACCTTAGCAAACTAACTTGCTGTGTAGAGAGAGCACTGAATTTTAGAATCAAGAGACTTGAATTGAGTATCACTCTTTCACTTTGTTTCTTCATCTATAAAATTGACAGAAATACTTAACCTATAGGGATGTTATAAAGCTTGAATTTGGTAAGAAACCCTATTATAAATTACAGAGTGATCTTATAAAGACCAGATCAAGAGGAATATGGTTTAATTATAAAGTAATGACTGACTTATTACTTAAACATACAAAATTAAACATCCAAAAGCTTGTCCTCCTCTTCACAGATGTTATCTTGGGGCCTGTGAGCCTACTCTTTTAATGCTACCATTGTGCAGAGTATTTTTAGAAGCTCTTCTTTAGATTTGCCTTCAAAGCCTACAGCACATTGTTTTAAAGGTCTTCACTGGTGGCAGATCTTGCCCTTTGGGAGTAGATTTCATTTTGAGGATTGGCCAAAAATCATTTCTTCAGAGCCAAGTCCAGTGAATAAAATGGCTTATCAACTAGGGTTGTTTTTTATCAAAAGTTTTATGTGACTATAAGGTAAACTGGTTTTCATATGTGACTTATAAACTTAATCTACCCTGGCTTTAAAATGAAGTCCTAGAATATTTTATTCAGTGGCCACATCCCTGGGAGCTATAGACTGAATGTCTGTGTTCTCTTACCCTCTGCCAATTCATGTGTTGAAATTCTAACGGTGACAGTATTAGGAAGTGGGGCCTTTGGGAAGTGATTACATCATGAGGGCAAACCCCTCATAAATGGGATTAGTGCCCTTTTCAGAGAGAACCCAAAGAATTGCCTCACGCTTTGCATTATGTGAGAACACAAGAAGACAGCCGTCTATGAACTGGAAGGCAGCCTTTCTCCAAAGATGAATCTGCTCACATCTTGATCTTGGACTTCTGAGCTTCCAGAACTATGAGAAATAAATTTCTACTGTGTTTATTTGTTTGTTAGTTTGCTTGTCTTTTGAGGTGGAGTCTCACTCTGTCACCCAGGCTGGAGTGCAGTGGCTTGATCTTGGTTCGCTGCAACCTCCGCCTGCCTCCTGGGTTTAAGCAATTCTCCTGCCTCAGCCTCCGGAGTAGCTGAGACTACAGGTGCAGCCCACGAAGCCCTGCTAATTTTTGTATTTTTGGTAGAGACAGGGTTTCACCATGTTGGCAAGCTGGTCTTGAACTCCTGAGCTCAAGTGATCTTCCCTCCTCGGACTCCGAAAGTGCTGGGATTACACACATGAGCCATCACACCCAGCTAAATTTCTCTTTTTTACATGCCTAAATTTTTATTGTTTATAAATAAATTGCTTTTTGGATAACAGATTGAATATGCCTTATCCAAAATGCTTAGGACTACAAATACTTAAGAGTTTTGATTTTTTTCAGATTTTGGAATATGCACATATACAGAATGAAACATCTTGGAGATGAGACCCAAGTATAAACATAAAATTCATTGATATTTCATATATACCTTATACAAATAGGCTGAAAGTAATTTTATATGATTTTTTATTTTTTTGAGACAGAGTCTCACTCTATCACCCAGACTGGAGTCCAGTGGCACAATCTCAGCTCACCGCAAACTCTGCCTACTGGGTTCAAGCATTTCTCCTGCCTCACCCTCCCCAGTAACAGGGATTACAGGCACCCACCACCAATGCCTGGCTAATTTTTTTTTTTTTTTTTTTTTTTGTATTTTTAGTAGAGACAGGGTTTTGCCATGTTGGCCCCGCTGGTCTCAAACTCCTGACCTCGTGATCTGCCCGCCTCAGCCTCCCAAAGTGCTGGGATTACAGGCATGAGCCACCACACCCAACCTATACGATATTTTTAATTTGTGCATGAAACAAAGTTTGTATTAAGTACTTACGTGTAGAATTTTCCATTTGTGGTGTCATGTCAGTGCTTAGAAGGTTTCATATTTTGGAACATTTTGGATTCTGTATTTTTGGATTAGAGACGCTCCACTAGGGATGCTTTGTTACAGCGGCCTGAACAAGCTAAGACACTGGGATAGAAATAGTCATTATACACTGGATTTCAGTTGAAAACATATTTCATAGAGCAATACCTGTACAACATTTGAAATGAGGTGAGATTCTGTGGGATAGAATCCTAATCCCCTCACTGCCTGTAAAGAATGAATAGTTTGGCTGGGAGTGGTGACTCACACCTGTAATCCTAGCACTTTGGGAGTCCAACGCAGGCAGATCACCTGAGGTCAGGAGTTTGAGACCAGCCTGACCAACATGGAGAAACCCCCATCTCTAGTAAAAATATAAAATTAGTTGGGTGTGGTGGCGCATGCCAGTAATCCCAGCTACTCAGGAGGCTGAGGCAGGAGAATTGCTTGAAACAGGGAGGCAGAACCTGGTTGTGGTGAGCCGAGATCATGCCATTGCATTCCAGCCTGGGCAACAAGAGCAAAACTCCATTTCAAGAAAAGAATGAATAGTTTAATTAAATTTTGACTCTCTATTTGAAATAAAATAAAAGTCACATCATCCCCCCACACACACACAAACACACTTGCACAAACACATACGCCTCCTGTTATATATAATAACAGATTATAGATGGATGACAAATCTCCAGTATACAATAAAATCCATACTCCTTGTTGGGACCTATAAAGCCCTCCATTTTCTGGTGCCCACCTCAGTGTTGAGCTTGTCTCATCTTCACCCCTATTCCATTACCCGCATTAACCTTCTTGCTGCTGTTCACACCCACTAGGCCATTCCCACCTGGTCCACTCCCCAGACTTCTCCACCAGTTTTCAGTTAATCCTGAATCACTTGCCGCCTCAGAGAAGCCTTTCCTGACCACACAATCTAAAGTAGCCTGTCACTATCTTTCCCCATCACCAAGTGTTCATTCTCTGAGGGACATGTCTTATTTACTTATTGCTTCATTTGTTCATTATCAGCTAGGGTTGTCTTATTTACTTATTGGTTCAGTTGTTTATCATCAACGAGGATTGTCTTATTATTGTTTGTTTCTTATCCGCTAGGGTTGTCTCTCCCAGCTAGAAAATACTCCTACCAGAGTTTGAAGAGAGCCTGGCATATAATAAATACTCAATAAACATCTGTTGAAAGAACAAGTGATTCAAATAGCAAAAATAAAACTATATAAGAAATTAGAAGGGAATTTAGAAAAAAAAGTTTATATAATCTCAAGGTGGGGAGGACTTTCTTATGTAAAAGAAGAAACCTATAGCCGTTAATGGGAAGATTTGGTTACATGAACAATTAAATTCCCACTAACTAAAGATATATTTTTAAACTATAGATTAGAAGAAAATATTTTAAAGTAGAAAAATATCCAGGGCTGCTATGGTAAATCAACATGCTGATCACTGGTGGAGATGTTTGCCACACCCTTCTGGAAATTTATTTAGCCATATCTACTAAAACAATATTCACATATATTAGACTTAGGAATCTCATTTTGGTAAATTCTAAAGACATACAAATACTGATATTAGAGAGATTGTGATTATGAAGGATTTTAAAATCAGAAGATTTAGAAATACATTATTTGTTCCCAGCACCGCTATGGCAAGGTAAATCTCAGGGGCTTTCTTAGCCCAGAAGAAGGCAAGGCTGAATCTTGAGGGGCAACTAGCAATCTCTTCCATCTGCCTGTATTAACCTGGAGAGATACAGAACAGAGATTGATACTTACTCCTTCCTCCTTAGTAACAACCCCTGGATTTTATTCAGATGCCGTGTACCCAGCCAAAAGACTACATTTCTCAATCTCCATTGTAGCTGGATGTGGCTGTGTGATCAAGTTATGACCAACAAGCTATAAGTAGAAGTAACTGGACAAGGCACAGTGGCTCACACCTATAATCCCAGCACTGGGAGGCCAAGGAAGGAGGATCACTTGCTCTCAGGAGTTGGAAACTGCAGACCAGCCTGGGCAACATAGTGAGACCTTTTCTCTACATAAAATGAAAAAATTAGTTGGGCATGGTGGCATGTACCTGTGGTCCCAGCTACTTCCAGCTACTTGGGAGGCTGAGATGGAAGGATTGCTTGAGCCCAGGAGATTGAGGCCTCAGCGAGCCATGATCATGCCACTGCATTCCAGCCTGGGTGACAAGAGCAAGACCCTGTCTCTCAAAAAGAAAAAAAAGGTAGCTGGGTGGAACATCTGGAAAACATCTTTAAAGAAGGCTGACTCTTAACTGCATTGGTTTAAAGGACATAAATGAAGGAAAAAAAAAAGATTGGCTCAATTAGGCAGAGTGCCATTTTGTTTCTTGCCCTCCACCCTTCTTCCTGCCTGAAACAGGTAAGGTGACTACTGCTCTTTGGCCATTATGGATGACAAACTGACCTTGAGACTGGAAGCCACGTCCTATGGAAGGTAAATAGAAGGAGCCCAGGTACCTCGTGACCCTGGAGTGTCATATCAGCCCTGGACTACCCACCTCCACACTTGTTTTATATGACAGAAAAATAAACCCTTAGTGTTTAAGCAGCTACAATTTGGCATTTTTGGTTATATGCAACTGAATCAAATACTAATTGATAATACCATGTTACAATGCTAAATACAAAAGGTAAGTTGCTAAGTAATGCCAGAAGAATATAAACTCAAACGTGTATAGGTGATAGGCCAGTAATATAGAAAGGTGGATGAGTGACAGTATAAATAGTAGGGATGCAGAGGGCATGTTGAATTGGAAAGCCCCTGCAGCATTAATAATATTATTGTGGCCATGCGGATTGAACTCTTTCAGTTTTTCGTGTTCAATTTCCCCAATGTTTGGCAAACAAAACATTTTTCCAACTGTATCTACGTTGTAGCTTACCAGTTTGTGACTTTTGATTTGTAGTATGATCTAATATTTTTAAAAATTGAATAAAAGGGAGAATGATGGAAGGGAGAAAAGAAGGAAGGGTGGCCCTTGACATATATATATTTATATGTGGTATAGGCATAGAGATTATATGGAAGGTTACATGCTGTATTAGTCCATTTCCACACTACTTTAAAGAACTACCTCAGACTGGGTACTTTATGAAGAACACAGTTTTAATTGACTCATTTCCACAGGCCTAACAGGAAGCATGACTGGGAAGACTCAGGAAACTTACAATCATGGCAGAAGGCAAAGGGGAAGCAAGCACATCTACAATGGTGGAGCAGGAGAGAGAGAGAGCATAGAGGGGAAGTGCCATACACTTTTAAACAACAAGATCTTCTGAGAACTCTGTCATGAGACAGCACTAGGGTGATGGTGCTAAACCATTAGAAGCCATCCCATGATCCAATCACCTCCCACCAGGCTCCACCTTCAACACGTGGAGATTACAATTCAACATGAGATTTAGGTGGGGACACAAAGCCAAACCGTATCACACACTGAACAATGGAAACCTACATGGATGAGATTGGAGGGGGACCATGTTAACTTTTCTGTTATAATTCTGTATTGTCTGTCTTGTTAAAATGAATATACATTAATTTTGTAACAAATCTTAAGACCAGCCTTGGTAGCTTATACCTGTAATCCTAAAACTTTGGGAGGCTGAAGTGGGAGAATTTTTTAAATTCAGGAGTTCAAGACCAACCTTAGCAACACTGCAAGACCCTGTCTCCACAAAAAATAAAAAAATTAGCCAAGCACAGTGCACGTACCTGTAGTCCCAGCTGCTTAGGAGGCTGGGGTGAGAAGATCACTTGAGCCCAGGATGTTTAGGATAATTCAGTCTGGGCAAGTTTGATCTGTCTTAGGCATAGACCATGAATTTAAGTGTTAATATCTAAAACTAAAGAATACAGATTTGAAAGGAAAAACAAAAGCAGTTAAGTTGCAGTGACTTTGGTTAGTTGTAGATGAACTGGGAGTCTAATAAATAAACATGTGACCTTGACAGTTAGGAGAAAATCCAGGAACTGGTACAAATGGTACCTTGATTATTGTTTTTATTTTATTTATTTATTTTTTTGAGACAGAGTGTCGCTCTGTCACCCAGGCTGGAGTGCAGTGGCTCAATCTCAGCTCACTGCAACCTCCGCTTCCTGAGTTCTAGTGTTTCTCCTGCCTCAGCCTCCTGAGCAGCTGGGATTACAGGCATATGCCACCACATCCAGTGGGTAACTTTTGTATTTTTAGTAGGGATGAGGTTCCACCATGTTGTCCAGGCTGGTCTCGAACTCCTGACCTCGTGATCCACACACCTCAGCCTCCCAAAGTGCTGAGATTACAGGCATGAGACACTGTACTCGGACACCTTGATTATGAATAGAGGTACATTCTTATTTTGGATTATAATGTGGCCCAATGTATACGTTTCACTTAGTGTAGCACATCCCATTGTTCTCATTAAAACTGTTTCTAGTTTTACAGCAGCTCCGATTTTTAAGTATTCATTGCTTTTTTCTACTTCTTTCTTAGGCATTGCCATTCTCTTCAAAACACATTTGAGAAATGTTCAGGCTTCTCATCTCAATCTAAAACTGTGCAGTTTGTTCCAGTGTAATGAGAAGACATTGGACTGAGGATACATTTTTTTAATGACACATCCATTTTTATCCTTTGATGAATTTGACAATTTGTGACATTTTGGAACAAGCCTCCTAATTATAGAAGAAGCTAATAATGATAATGCAATACATTATAAATTATTTGACTGTTTCAAATTTATCCAAAGGGAAGTTTATCAAACTTTCTCCTCCTACTTTCTGCTCCACCCCATCCCACCCCACCCCAGCCCCTGATGCACACGTTGTGCCATCACAGCACTTATGCCTAGGAAATTATGATCCTTAAATAGCAGTCACTTGTTCTTAAATAGCAGTCTGTTGTTCTAGCAGTGTATCAGTTAGATATTCTAGAATATTTCACAAAATGATAATTTTGCAGAAGAAACATTATAGCTCCATAGTCTAGCAAGTGAGGAAACAACTAGGATACAAACAAACTAAGTGACTTAAGATCTCATGACAAATTAGTCGAGTTTTTCTACTTAAATATGTCTTTAGATACTCATAGAAGGTAAAAGCTACATTGAAAATTCACACAACTCTTCTGGAAAATGGCAAATTCAATGGTGCTATAAAGTCTGACATAAGATTCTAGTGGTCAAGACACTTTGGGTAGTAAATGACAGAAACCAAATTCAAATGAGGTTAAGAATAAAAAAATTTTTTTTCAAGTAGGTGGAGCTCAAGTAAGTATAAATTACAGGGGATAAACTGCATTCAGGCACAGCTGGACGCAAAGACTCAAGAATGTCATCAGAATCTGCCTCTCCTTCTCTCTTGGTGTTGCTTGCCACTGTGTTGTCTTCATTCTCAGGTAGCTTTACTCACACAGTAGCAACAATGGCAAATGGTTAATCAACCACAGGGCAAAGAGTACACATTTCCTCAGTGGTCCAAGCAAAAATCCTGAGACTGACTCTCATTGGCTGACTTGGATCAGGTGTCCTTCCTGAGCACAACACCGTGACTCCAGGTGGCCAGTTAGGTTTTACCTCTAGTCTATATAACTCCCTGAAACCAGAACTATGGTTTATCTGTAGTCTCAGGCTTGAGTCTCATGCTGCATCCCTACCACCAGCTCCACTAAAAAGAACCACATGGACAGAAGGGGAGGAGTGGTTACAAAGGGAAAAATAAATGTTTATTACCCAGAGAGGGATAATAAATGTAAGGCAAGAAAAAAACAGGAAAAAAAAAGTCCATTAAAAATTCCATTTACACTATTTACACTTACATTGCACTGTAAACTAATACAATTAATAGTCTCATTTCTTGCTTAGTGGTCAGGGATTTATATTTCATGTAAAAAAATACTACCAACACTAAGTAAGGGATACTGTAAAAGAAGAAAACAAAGATATGCAATGAAGAAAACGGCTTTGCAAAAAAAAAAGATGTACTGTGAGTGTATGTTTATATTGTTAGTCCATAAATGAACACAAAGGCAAATGAAAGATAAAAACACTGGACATCTGCCAAATATTACATTAATCTCAATATTTGATGATTCCATCAATCCTTCACTGGGGAAAGCAGTCATTATGTCTTCGCGGTAGCATTTGTTTATTTTTGTTTCCATATCATCTCAAATGCTGATGAGCTTGTGCTAGCTACATGTAACAGTATTTTATTGAAAGGTATGTAATTATTCAGTTCATAAAGAGAAGTGGTCTCATACATGGCCAATTCTTTATCATAACTAGCATTCTTTTCACTCATTTGTTCATTCATTCATTCGTTTATATAATGTGCCAGTTAGGAAGTAGGAACAAGGCTGGACCCTAAGATTAAGGAGATGACTCATTCCAGCCCCACCCTTTGAAGTCAAAGTACAGTAAAGGGAAACAGACAAGTAAAAATTAAAGTACACCATGACAAGTGATTAACACAGGGCTTTAGAAGCAGAGAAGGACTCTAACTTAGAGATCAGAGAAAGCTTCAAAGATGGCTTAGGGAATACTTTCCAGGGTGGAAAGGAGGTTAAAGGCAATTCTAGAGAAAATAACGTGCAATGACACAGAGACTTAAAAGAACCCTGAGTGTTTAAGAAATGGGTTACAACTCTGGCTATGACATAGGGTGTGTACAGGAGAAGAGTTGATGTGAATGACTTTGTGTGCTAAGTTTGGACTTTGCCTTGTAATTCTTTTTTTTTTTCCCTTGTAATTCTAAAACTATCTCAGCTAGAACCAGACTGACAGTAAAGAGCCATCTGGATGACTTGTTAAAAATACAGATTGCCCAGACCTCACTTCTAGAAATTTTGATTCAGGAGAAATCTGTGTTTTAAAAATATTTTCCAGCTGGGCTCAGTGGCGTGCACCTGTAGTCTCAGCTACTTGAGAGACTGAGGCCAGAGGATCACACGAGGTCAGGAGTTTGAGACTGACCTGAGAAACAGCAAGATTTCATGTAAAAAAAATGAAAACTTTCCTATTTAATTCTGGAGCATATTCAAGTTTGAAACCACTATGTGTAGGAAATGAGGATCCATCATAGGATCTTGGGAAAAATAATAGCATATTTTGGAAAGAGAGGTCGGGCACGGTAGCTCACATCTGTAATCCCAGCACTTTGGGAGGCCAAAGCAGGTGGGTCACCTGAGGTCAGGAGTTTGAGACCAGCCTGGCCAATGTGGTGAAACCCATCTCTGCTAAAAATACAAAAATTAGCTGGGTGTGGTGGTGTACACCTGTAATTCCAACCACTAGGGAGGCTGAGGCAGGAGAATCGCTTGAACTCAGGAAGGCAGAGGTTGCAGTGAGCCGAGATCACACCATCGCACTCCAGCCTGGGCAACAGAGTGAGACCCTATCTCAAAAAAAAAAAGAGAGAGAGAGAGCCCCTTTTTCCAGTGGCAAATTGCATTACAGCATGTCAAAATGGGAGATGGGGAGACCTGATAAGAAAGCGTGTGACAGAACAAATCAGAAATGGCAAGCACCTGCACTGTAGCAGAGGCAGTGAGGGTGGAGAGGAGGCGAATGTTCAGAGGCATTTCTGAGAAATGTAATCCACAGGACCAGATGATCTGTTTGATGTGGGAAGTGAAAAGGGGTGGATTTTAGTTTGCAAAGGGTGCCCTTGAGAACTGGAAGTGACAGGTAAGCAGGAAGCATGGCTACATGTACAAGAGCTGGATGTTAGCTCAAGGTAGGAGACCAGGCTGGAGCTTGCCATGGCAGGAGGCCAAGGCTTGGGGCTCAGCTAGCCAAGAGCCAGAGGCTCAGATCTGGGAACACTGAGGTTGCAGGCTTGCTGACTACCCTTTGCCTGGGGACACATCCCCTTTGTTCTACCTGTGGCTCTTTGCCAATAGTCATCTCTCATAGCCCTGTACTTAGGTTTTTTTTTTTTTTTTTTCAAGACAAGGTCTCACTCTCTCGTCCAGACTGGAGAGCAGTGGTGCAATCTCAGCTCGCTGTAACCTCCACCCCAGGCTCAAGCGATTCTCCTGCTTTAGCCTCACGAGTAGCTGGGATTACAGGCGCACACCACTACTGCCTGGCTGATTTTTGTATTTTTAGTAGAGAGGAGGTTTCACCGTGTTGGCCAACCTGGTCTCAAACTCCTGACAGGTGATCCACCCACCTTGGCCTCCCAAAGTGGTGGGATTACAGGCGTGAGCTACTGCGCCCAGCCCCTGTAGTTAGATTTTACCTCTAGTCTATATAACTCCCTGAAGCCAGAACTATGGTTTACCTGTATGTTCTCGGATCCTAGCCTAGTGCTGACACATATTTGATGCTAACAATTTCTAGGTGAATGAATTTTATTAATTTCCTAGATAATTACAGCTACCACAGCCTCATTATATCTGAATAGTCCTTTGGCCTCATTTTTTGTGATAATTATATACATTTGTATTTCTGTAATTCTACGTGCTTCCATTACTACTTTCCAAAATTCACATTTTTGTAATAAGAGAGTTAGCAAAAGACATTCCTTTCTCCCAAACATTAATTACTGCAAAATGCCTGTATAATTAGTGAAACAGGCATCTCCTACATGTATTAATTTAGATTCCACCAAAAAGTGCTTGGTTAACAACAAAATTATTTTAAAATTTTTCAATTGAATTAATTTAAAACAAGGAATAATTTTCAATTTAGTTATCCAGACAAGTTGTATGGATCCAGATATATTATATTTAAATAAGGTATTATGGAATGGGTACGGTGGCTCACACCTATAATCCCAGCACTTTGGGAGGTTAAGGCAGATGGATCACATGAGGTCAGGAGTTTGAGACCAGCCAGGCCAACATGATGAAACCCCATCTCTACTAAAAATACAAAATATTATACAGGCTTTGTGGTGCATACCTGTAATTCCAGCTATTCAGGAGGCTGAGGCAGAAGAATTGCTCGAACCCAGGAGGTGGAGGTTGCAGTGAACCGAGATTGCACCATTGCACTCCAGCATGGACAACAAGAGTGAAACTCTGTCTCAAAATTAATTAATTAATTAAGTGTTATGATTATGTCTAAAGTATCTATTTGTCTTTTTCATATATGATGTTAGATGGAATAAATTAGAGAGGCTTTACTCAAGCCCTAAATTAGTCACTACCTTGTATGATAAAAAAAAAAGTAATATTAGGAAGAAAATGTAAGACAAGTAAGTTTCTTCACTGCGTATATGATTTTGTTCTGTTCATGGATTGGATGATTCCTTTTTCATTAACTTTTCCATTTTCTTTGCCTTTCTTACACATAAGTGCCCTCTGAGTACCAAACAGGAACATCCTGTTCATAGAGAATTCAAATCAGCAGAAAATTGAAATAGCTGTAGCTTTTCTTTATAATCTATCATGAGAAAGAGTAATGACCAGTAAGCAAGCTAATATCAGCAATTTCAATTGTTTCTTTTCCTTTATTTATTTATTTATTTGTTTGTTTTTTAAGACGGGGTTTCACCATGTTGGTCAGGCTGTTCTTGAACTCCCGACCTCAGGTGATCCACCCACCTTGGCCTCCAGAGTTCTCGGATTACAGGTGTGAGCCACCATGCCTGGCTTTTTTTTTTTTTTTAATAGGATTTTGCTCTGTCACCCAGGCTGGAGTGCAATGATGCAGTTATAGCCCACTATAGCCTCTAACTCCTGGGCTCAAGGGATCCTCCCACCTCAGTCTCCTCAAGTGCTGGGATTACAGGCATGAACCACTGTACCTGGCAGCTATTCCTGAATACAATTTCCAAGCAGATGTGAGAGTTAACTTTGGAGAACAAAAAAAGTGTAGCTAAGATATTGGCAAAAACTAAGAAAACATCTTTTTTGGATTCTCATGTCTACATTTCAACCTAGTTATTTGGAATGAATTCCTACATGTACATAATGAATTGTATCACCCGAAGCCTATTGACTCTTTATTACTTCCCTGTGTGTGTTGATGTTGTTTCCTTGATATGGCCGAATTCTCCTGAAAATCTATAACTGCCTTTTTTCCCTGATCTCCAGGAGATTGTTTTATGCTCCTCTATTAATATTTATGATGTGTATATGCTAGTCTCCTGTATGGAATCCACTCCTGTTTATGATCCTCTTCCTATATGCAATATTCATCAGACCTCATTGGCCTTGCCCACCCCCTAGTTCTGGCTTCTCTGACCTGCCTTCATCTTTTGCTACCCCAAACCCAGTATAACATACTGCACTAGGCTTAATGTCCTGGTCATTTGCCTGCTTGCTCTCAGATTCTTCATTTTTGTCTTTGTCTTACTCTGTCTATTCCACAGGAAGCTGATTCCTGCCAAATCCATTTCCTGGGCTCATTTACCCATGCCCAGAAGACATTAGGACAATGAAAGGTAAAAAGATAAAGTTAGGAGCATTGGTAGAATAAGAGGAAGAGCCAACATATCCTCTCCTCTTTGATTCAGACTTCTCCACAATCACCTTCTTCACAATGGCCGCTTTTCCTCCGCAATTAAAGTTCTTCCCCAGCAATGGCTCCAGGGCTCTGTTAACTCAGCTCCTCCCCAGCCCTAGAGGTAGATGGTAGAGGCCTCTGGCTATTGCTACTCTCCAGGGTTTCCCTTCCTCTCCAGTTTGGCTTTCCAGCCCTTCCAACTCCTTTGTAACTAGTTCGTGATATTAAATTCACTTACTTGAACTATCTGACTTGGGCCCTGATGTTTGACTGGGCCCCACCTCACACACTGAGATTGGTAACACTTGGCAAGTTGTTAGGCAAATAATAAAATAATTGTCATAATCCTAGAAGCATTCGTGTAAGTATTGCAAGGCTCAAACCTCCAAAATGTCCAGTGGAGACATAAAATAATTAATGAACATGTTACTGAAAATACACAGTACATAGTGACAGTGTCATTTAAAAATTTTTAAAAGCCACTTTCATTTTGTTCTTGTCTTCATTCTTTAGTAATCCCCCATCAATAGGGAAACATAAAAAAATTAGCTGGGTATGGTGATGCATGCATGGGGGTCCTAGTTACTGGGGAGGCTGAGGTAGGAGAGCCTGGAAGATGGAGGCTGCAGTGAACCATGATCAAGCCACTGCACTCCAGCCTAGGTGACGAGTGAGAATCTATCTCAAAAAAAAAAGTGATTACTATAAATTTCTTCTTTACCAGCAGTAAAAGATATAAGCATTCCTGAAGGAGCTACAAACATAGCTACTGACATATCATCAGTATTATTTTATAAGCAGTTCAGAGACTATGAAATTAGCAATATATTTAAAACACTTAAGCCAACCATGGCTTCCTCAGAGGTCCAGCCCCTCCAAAAATGCATTCAGGAGCCATTTCTGTACCCAATAAAAGATTAATATTTTTAATCTCAAGAATGTGGGATATGATAGCACAGCTATCATATTTTTTAAAAACTTAAATCAAGGGACTCTAAGAACTAAAAACCATGATGGAAAACTTGACTTCAGGTATTTTGATCTAAAATACAGTCAATTCTCATTGTTCATGGTAGCTATAGTTTATAAAGCTCTTGTAAACATTGAATTACTGAATAATGAACCATTGCTCCTAAGGGAAATACAGGGTTAGGTTTCTGCAAGCTTCTGGTCACATTTTTGCCAACCAAACATATAAGCTTGTTTTATGTGTATTTCTGTTTAAAGACACTTTTTTTTTTTTTAAGACGGGGTTTCACCATGTTGGTCAGTCTGGTCTTGAACTCCCAACCTCAGGTGATCCAGTCGCCTTGGCCTCCAAAGTGCTTGGATTACAGGTGTGAGCCACCATGCCCGGCCTAAAGACACTTTCTTTAGCATATATTGTTGATTTGTTAACATTGAACTCACAGCTAATAGCACTATAATTCGTGCCTGAATGAAACTTATCTAACACACATATTTTCTCCGCCAGGTACATCATAGCCTTCTTGTGCTTAAGAACCCTAGGCAGCACTTAGTGCTATACTTGGTAGCCCTTTTAAACAGCAAAATCACCACTAAAAAGAACAAAAGTTTGAAAAACGTGGTACTAAATAAACAGAAAAAGGACACACATATAGTACGAAAGTGAAGTAGGAAGTCAGAGTGTTGCTTTGTTGAAATTGAGCTAGGAATGTGTCCAATCAACAACTCAATTCTTTTTTTCTTCTCTGTGCATGTCTGCCAATGATCACAAAAGTGTGGTGGGTATTGATTTGGGGGTTACAAATAAGTTTTAATGAATAGGAGAATTTGCAAATATGAAAGCCATAAGAAATGAGGTTTGACTGTACGTCGACCTGGCTTCTATTGCCCAAAGCCAAACATTAAAAAATGTTTTTTAAAAAAGAGGACTTTATTTGCCTGGCAAAATGGGTTACATTTACACTCCATATTTGTAATTTGTCATGTGAGACCTCAAAGGATGTTGGATAAGTGTAATTAATGTCCAAACCTTGCTGCTGATTCTCTGAGTGAACTTGGTCAAAGGGACTGGTTTTTCATGAGTCTTCTCTTATTATTCATAAACTGGTAGTCTTGGACTACTATGCACACACATACACAAATATACACAAATTATCATAAAACTGTTTTTAAGGCCGGGTGCGGTGGCTCACACCTGTAATCCTAGCACTTTGGAAGGCCAAGGTGGGCGGATCACCTGAGGTCAGGAGTTCAAGACCAGCCTGGCCATCATGGTGAAACCCCATCTTTACAAAATAAATAAATAAATAAATAAAACAAAATAAAATTAAAAACTGTTTTTAAACCCAACACTCATATCCAACACTCACATTTAAAAATACTTAAAAATCAGGAAAATATATAAAAAATACTCTAGACATATGAAGGACAGTGATATGACAGGAAATTTTTTACTGTATTTCTTTTTATACCTTTTGGTTTTTTAACTATGAGAATGTATTGCCTTTTAAAAAATTATTATTATTATTAATTATTTTGAGACAGAGTCACTCTGTCACCCAGGCTGGAGTGCAGTGGCGTGATCTTGGCTCACTACAACCTCCACCTCCCAGGTTCAAGAGATTGTCCTGCCTCAGCCTCCTGACTAGCTGGGATTACAGGTGTGCACCACCATTCCTGAGTACTTTTTGTAATTTTAGTAAAGATGCGGTTTCGCCAGATTGATCAGGTTGGTCTCAAACTCCTGTCCTCAGATGCTCTGCCCGCGTCAGCCTCCCAAAGTGCCCCAAAGTGCTCCAAAGTGCTCCAAAGTGCTGGGATTACAGGCATGAGCCACCATGCTCAGCCTTTTGTTAGAAACAAAACTTTAAGGAGAAGAAGAAAGAGGAGGATGAAGAGGAGTCAAGAGGAGGAGGAAAAAGAAGGAGAGGGGGAAGAAAGAAAACCCCTAATTGGCATTTCGCTTCCTATATGGTAGGAAAGTAGGGATTTTAAGCTCAGTTTATACTGTGACCATTAGACCACCAGGGTTTACATACTTACATATCTTTTTATAAATCATGCACTTACAAATATCTTTCACATATCTTTTTAATAAATCATGTATATTTTAAGTACTTACTTACTCCAGGGACAGTTGTTAGCATGTTATTCTATTTACTTTTTTCCTTATGCCTGTGATATACTAGGTTGAATCATATGAAAATGCAAATATTCAACCATTTTTGACCTGCAGAAATGTCCATTTCTTATGCTCAACCCAATGTTAATATCCCCATTTTAATAATGAAGAACCCAGCATTCACAAAAGCTGAGCAACTGCTCAGTGGTGCCGCAGTTGGCAAAAGAGACTCTTGACCTGAACCCAGATCTCCTGTTTCTACTAAAGAGTGGGGATCAATTTCAGAGTAAATGCATAACTTTCTTTACCTATGTGTGATCTTAAATGCCACCAGGTGGCATTTCTTTAATCTTGATATCAAGTAAGTCAAGAGTTTCTCCCATCACCACTCGCCATCCATTCCTAAGAATTGTGTCTGGGAGGGGGCAGAGGCCGGGCTGCCCTGTTCTCCCCCAGACATTCCTTCTGCTGCTGCTGCAGCTGGCAGGCCCCTGGTATCTTGCTGCCTACCTCAGCTTTGGAGGCACACATGCTGACTGCTCTTAAGCAGAAGGTCTACCTCACAGACCACTTGACCACTTCCTCTGAAACAATGAAGGCTGTCTTGGATCCAGACCATTATCTAGTCTCAGGAAGGAGGAAAGTCCAGCTCTGACGTACTGTACACACTCCAAGCCTCGAGTGCCTTCAAGGCATTGACTTTGAAATGTCACAACCTTCACTTTTGAAGTTGTGGCTTTGGAGAGACTCTTAAACACCTCTTTGCTTATGGTTTCAAAGTCCGTTTTAAAATGAAAAAAAAAATTCAGAAGCAATTCTGTTTTCTTTTGTTCCTTTCTTGAGGCAATAAAGGCAAAATAATGAGACTGAGGGGAGGGATAGGGATAATGGAAGAGAAGAGATGGGAGAAGAGGCAAGGGGAAGTTCACGTTCAGCTTTCTGTCTTGCCACATTCATTGGTTATTCTTTTCTCAAACACAGCTTTTCAAGTAGTTCTCAAATTTGGGGATGCCCATGAAATTGTTCAGAGGAGTTACTTAAAATGCTCAGACCCTGCTTTATTTGGAGAATACTCTGGACCAAGGGAAACAGGCTAATCTATAAGGTTATGTTAATGTCCACTTGTGAACAAGTCCAGATTGAAATAAAAGCATATGATCCTACAAAATAGAAGGAAATATTTTAAGTGAATAAAACTGAAATTTATTTTTCAACCAAGCGTTGAATAGCAACTCAGTGCTGTTTGAATAGCAACACCCATTGTGATTATGGATCCAAAGGCTTATTGATTTGCCTGTGAAGCAGTTCTTTTAAACACAGGTGGGGTGCTGGGCCATTATTTAACCAAGACTCTTGTACCATAGAACCGCATCAAAACAGCATGACAGTTCAGAGGAGAGTCAAGCAAAATGTACTTCTGTGCTATATCTAAATTACAAAGGAGAGCAAGGACTCGGGAAAACAGTGTAATTAGAGGCACTTTAAGCTCCCTAGTAGGAGGAAAAGCAAAATACTCTATATTTAAAATTGTACTGGGAACTTGAAGTTCTAAGGTGGTAAAGGTAAGGCTCAGGGAACAAGAAGGGAGGGATAAGAGGAAGAAGGCACAATGTGTACTCAGATACGTTAAAGAATCAGAGAAACAGTTCTGGGAGAAAGGAATAGTAACATAACACTTCTCTTAAGCAGTACAGTGAGAGATGTCAGGCTGGAGAGAAAAAGAATAGAAAACGTGGGGAGAGATTTGACAAGGTAGAAAGAACTGAGATGAAAGCACATTGAATATAAGAGAGAAAATAAAATTTGATTTTTTAGGTAGAAATATTCTTCTAGTACAAAGTCTCCAGGAATGCTATTCAAGTTTAATTGTGCTCACTATATATATAATTTTTATGAGATGGAGTCTCATTCTGTCACCTGGGCTGGAGTACAGTGGCACAATCTCAGCTCACTGCAACCTCCACCTCCCATGTTCAAGCAATTCTCCTGCCTCAGCCTCCCGAGTAGCTGGGACTACAGGCACCTGTAACCACACCTGGCTAATTTTTGTTTTTTTAGTAAAGACTGGGTTTCACCATATTGGTCAGGCCGGTCTCAAACTCCTGACCTCAGGTGATCCACCCACCTCAGCCTCCCAAAGTGCTGGCATTACAGGCCTATGCCTGTAATCATGCCCGGCCTACTTTTCTTAAACTACTCTAAAAAGTGCTACTCAATCTTCTTGGCCACAGTTCAGAGGAGGGTTAGGGAGCCTCATATAGTCTCAGATAATTTCCTCTCCCAAGGGCTAATTTTGCTTTCCTACATGGTCCCACCATATGGGAAAATAAACGTCGGTTGTTTCTTCTAAAAGAAACCACTCTCAAAACAACTCTAGTTGTTAAAAAGGAGGCAAAAATACCAATGTTTCAAGTTTTTCCTGTAAAAGCTTTCTTCTTGCACAAATAATCCCTCATGGCTGCATAATACTTTACACTTTTAAAAGTAATGCACTTGGCCGGATGCAATGCTCATGCCTGTAATCCTAGCATTTTGAGAGGCTGAGGCAGGTGGATCACCTGAGGTCAGGAGTTTGAGACCGGCCTGGCCTGGCCAACATAGTGAAACCCCATCGCTAATAAAAATACAAAAAAAAAAAAAAAAAAAAAAAATTTGCCCGGCGGTGTGGCTCACACCTGTAATCCTAGCACTTTGGGAGGCCAAGGTGGGTGGATCACCTGAGGTCAGGAGTTCAAGACCAGCCTGGACATCATGGTGAAACCCCATCTTTAAAAAAAAAAAAAACTTAGCCAGGTGTGGTGGTAGGCACCTGTAATCCCAGCTACTGGGGAAGCTGAGACAGGTAAATCACTTGAACCCAGGTGGCAGAGGTTGCAGTGAGCTGAGATAGCACCATTGCACTCCAGCCTGAGCAACCGAGTGAGATCTTGTCTCAAAAAAAAAAAAAAAAAGTAATGCACTTTCAGATGCATTACCTCATTTGAATTTCAGTACAGTCTAGCATAAAAGACATTTTCCATACCATGTGTTTTTACATACTGCTTTTGCCACTGTCAAAACCAATATAAGGTTAACATGGTTAATTAGTTTCTTGTAACCTCAATACTTCAAACTTTCACTGTTTTCTCTTTATTGTTTCTTTTCTCTTTCCTCCTGACTAGAGAGCATTTTATGCTGCTGGGCAGTTCTCTTGACTCTGGCAAATTGTTAGTCCTTCACTTAGTGAACTAACCAGGACTTGTAAGACCTAGAAGTCTGGGTTGGGATACATATCTGGTCTCCTATGTCATAATAGCCAGCTGCCCAGGTCACTCATTGGTAGTGGGAGAGCCACTATGGCCTATTGAGGCTGCTGAAGGACATCCAGGGCTATCACCCAAAGTTTGAAAGCCAGACTAGACTTGGCGTTGAACCCTAAATTTACCATTTAATAGCTCTGTGGTGTCCTCCGTAAATGGTAATATCCACTTAACGTTGTAAGTTTCTGAGTGCAATAGAGTTCCTGCCATATAGTAGGTACTGAAGGAGTTTCATTTCTCTGCTTTGTCTTACAGAAGGAGCACCACCAAAGAGAGGAATCACCCACCTCTTAGGAGACAGGGGTAGGATATGATCTCAATAGAAATAGAGAAGTGAGGCCTGGTGCAGTGGCTGATGCCTGTAATCCTAGCACTTTGGGAGGCTGAGGCGGGTGGATCACCTGAGGTCAGGAGTTCCAGACCAGCCTAGGCAACATGGTGAAACCCTGTCTCTACTAAAAATACAAAAATTAGCCAGGCGTAGTGGCACATGCCTGTAGTCCCAGCTACTTGGAGGCTAAGGCAGGAGAATCCCTTGAACCTGGGAGGAGGAGGTTGCAGTGAGCCAAGATCATGCCACTGCACTCCAGCCCGGACAGAAAAAAAAGAGAAATAGAGAAGTGAATTTCTTGAGTAACTGTATGCCTCGTTACACTCTGACCAGCCCATCAAGCCTGCTGACACTGGGGCACCTGCTGACACCCAGGTGGACGACATAGTCCCCATTTGGGCAGATTGCAAGGCACCTGCATAACCATAGTCCCAAGATGGCCCCAACGGTGCACAGTGACCAGCCCAATGAGCCCTAGAATTATGTAACAAGAAACCCAGACCTCGCCAGCCAATCATCACACAGACATTTTACTTTCATAATGTGGGACAGAGACAGTTTTAGTGCTTCTGCTTTAAAGGGCCTACCCCCTTTCTCTTCTAAATTTCATCCCTGAGGCTCTCCTAGATCGTTACCTCTGTCTGTGCCAGGTTCCCCACATGGCAATAAAACTTTTCCATTCAGTCTCAATCTTAGTTCCCTAATAGTCTTTTTTTTGTTGTTTTTTAACAGCACTATGGAAAAATTTTTATCTTAGCCTTGGAGGAAGACGGATGGCAGTTATTCCCCCATGAGAGAAAATATAAGAAAGCCCCTGTAAACTTAATACGATACCTGTTGATTGTCTGCCTAAAGAAGAGAACAAAGCTGCAAGGGCTGCATGAGAAGGTAGGAAGAAGTTGCTTCAACAGCACAACCCATCTCTCTCTGACTGGCAGTGGATGGGCTGACTCAGTGAGGATTGACATTGGCCAAATACCATATCAGGTGCCAGAGATGGGAAGGTAAGAACATGCTTCTTAACCTAAAGACTTCAAAGGCAAAGGCCGGGCACGGTGGCTCACACCTGTAATCCCAGCATTTGAGGCTGAGGTGGGTGGATCACGAGGTCTGAAGTTCGAAACTAGCCTAACCAATATAGTGAAATCCCGTCTCTACGAAAAATACAAAACTTAGCTGGATGTGGTGGTGCATGCCTGTAATCTCAGCTGCTCAGGAGGCTGAGGCAGGAGAATTGTTTGAACCTGGGAGGTGGAGGTTGCGGTGAGCCAAGATCGCGCCATTGCACTCCAGCCTGGGCAACAGGAGTGAAACTCCATCTCAAAAAAAAAAAAAAGAAAAAGAAAAAAAAAAAGACTTCAAAGCCTAGTGTGAAAGGACAAATGAAATAATGTGACACATTATGATGGTGGTCCATGCTAAAAAATGAGCTAAGATGAAAATCCTGTGTGGTTATCAGAGGGGGAATTGTCAGTTCTAACTGGGGGTAAAGAGGAGGTGTCACACAAGGGGGAATACAGATGCTAATTATGGTCTTCATGTTGGGGCTAGCCAGCAGTTATTATGTGAAAATGAAATAAATTATGGAGTTTATTGATAACTCGGGTTTGTCCTTATTTTTCTATTTTCTTTTGAGGCAGGTCTCACTCTGTCACCCAGGCAGGAGTACAGTGGCATGATCTCGCCTCACTGCAACTTCTGCCTCTTGGGCTCAAGCAATCCTCCCATCTCAGCCTCCCACATAGCTGGGACTGCAGGCACATACCACCATGCCCAGCCAATTTTTTTGTATTTTTTGTAGAGATGGGGTTTTGTCATGTTGCCCAGGCTGGTCTTGAACTGATATCAAGCAATTTGCCTGCCTCAGCCTCTCAAAGTGGGATTACAGGCGTGAGCCACTGTACCTGGGTGATCTTTTTGTTTTATACAAAAATATTTATTTAACAAGTGTGTATATACATATATATACATATGTGTATGTATGTGTGTGAATGTATGTGTACATATATATATATGCATATGTGTGTTGGGGTATATATATATATTAGAAATATTGGGCTTTCTTTTGGGACTATTGCTCTTGCTTCTCTAGCTTAAATGTTCCAGAACTTGAAGCCATGCTTCTTCTGTTATACATTGTAGGTATAATTGATGATTTCCCCTGAATAAGCCAAAACTGGGCTCAGTTTACTGTACAGTTATTATTTTATATATATGTACTGTACAGTTTTATTTTATATATATGTATATACATACACACACACACACACACACACACATTCCTTTGACATTAATTCCAAAAATATCTTTCTGGAATAAATATTTTGCTGGGATCCAGCAATGTGTACCCAGATCCCTGGAAAAGTGAGAGCTGAGCAGGCCCAGTATTATGGTACTATATGTAGCCCCTGTTCCTATTTTCAAAGCTCCATTTGATTCAGTGACTTCCAAATAGGCTTGCACTCTAGAAAGTGCCTTCTGCTTTATTTGGAGGAGATGCTCTATGCCCTGCATTGCTCTCTTGTCAGCACTTAGGAGTCTTTTCTCGTAATAGTATATATACTGGAGCTCTGTTTCAACCTGCCTAAAGCTATCTCTCCTCCAGCTGTTTCAGAGTCACACTGATCCAAGGAACAGGGATTTATCCCTCTCACATTTAACAGGAGGAAAGCTTCAAGTAGCATAACCTGATAAACATTCCCAACTGGGCCAAAGACTATTTTCTGTGCTGTTCCAGTAAATGTTCCTCCCTAGCTGCTGAAACTAAGAGGCAGAAATTCACCTATTCATCACTATGGATTCACTCTTGGGTAGTGAGGCAGCCGTGGTTGAAGCTTACCTCACATCCCCTCTCTTATGGAGGCCACAAAAGCACTTTGAAAACTATAATGCATTATAGCAATGTAGGGTACTATTGCAATTATGTTAGAAACAGCAACCCATTAAAGAGTAAAGTTTTTTTGCATAGATCATACCCACCCCTCCTTCCTTTATCACCATTTATGTGAACTACTTTGGAACTAACTTGTCTTGTTCTTTGGTGTCATTAACGGTCTATTCATGTTATCACAGAGGGGTACAAAGAAGACTTCAATGTTTCGAGAGTATTCCTTTGCTTTTAAAAAATGTCTGCCTGGGCACCATGACTCATGCCTGTACTCCCAGCACTTTGGGAGGCCAAGGCAGGAGGATCGTTTGAGCCCAGGAGTTCAAGACCAGTTTGGGCAACATAGCAAGACTTCATCTCTACTAAAAAATTTAAAAATTAGCCAGATCAGGTGGCCCATCTCTATAGTCTCAGATCCTCCGAAGGCTCAGGCAGGAGGATTGCCAGAGCCCAGGAGTTCAAGGCTGCAGTGAGCCATGATCACACCACCACACTCCAGCCTGAGTGACAGAGTGAGACCCTGTGTCTAAAAAATAATAAATAAATGTGATGAACATTGATTAATTGTAGGTGCATGAGTATTTTTATTAACATCTATGCTTTTTCTAATTTATAAATATCTCCAAAATTTTTTTTAATTCTGTGAGCAGAACATCATAGCTACTAGATGAGGCTAAAACATAATTAGTGTATAAGAAACAGGACCCAATTCCATTAAATCCAAAGGTAACTTCTTTTTTTTTTTTCTTTTTTGAGATGGAGCCTTGCTCTGTCACCCAGCCTAGAGTGCAGTGGTGTTATCTCGGCTCACTGCAACCACTGCCTCCTGGGTTCAAGTGATTCTCCTGCCTCAGCCTCCTGAGTAGCTGGGATTACAGGTGCCCACCACGAAGCCTGGCTAATTTTTGTATTTTTAGTAGAGATGGGGTTTCACCATCTTGGCCAGGTTGGTCTCGAACTCCTGACTTTGTGATCCACCTGCCTTAGCTTCCCAAAGTGGTGGGATTACAGGCATGAGCCACTGTGCCCAGCCCAAAGTAACTTCTACATCTCTCACATTTATTTTTTTTTCTTTAAAAATTTTATTTGCTAATTTTTCTTAGCATTCCCTTCCCCTATTTATGCTAAGAATACCCAATGTACTTATAGCAGCGTCATTTATGATAGTAAGCAACTAGGATGATAGGCACAATATCAAATGATATTCAGAATGGTAAGTCTAATGAATGAAACTGTGTCAATAAAAATGTTAAAATTTAAGTGTGACATACAAAATTGTATATTATACTTTTTTTTTTTTTTTTTTTGAGACAGAGTGTCCCTCTGTCACCCAGGCTGGAATACAGTGGCATGATCTTGGCTCACCACAACCTCCACTTCCCAAGTTCAAGTGATTCTCCTGCCTCAGCGTCCCAAGTAGCTGGGATTACAGGCATGCACCACCATGCCTGGCTAATTTTTGTATTCCTAGAAGAGACAGGGTCTCATCATGTTGCCCAGGCTGGTCTAGAACTCCTGAGCGCAAGCTATCCACCCGCCTCAGCTAGATTTGTAATCCAGCCAAAATGCTAGGATTATGGGGTGAGCCATCATGCCCAGCCTGATATATAATGTTTATGGATGCCAAAGTATGTGTCAAAAGTATAAAATCATGTGGTAGAGTGGTAAATGCTGAGTTAATAAGAGTGATTTTGATACAGTGATAAACAAATTGAGGTAGAAGAGAAATATAATCAGTTATTAGTACATGGGCCTCAGTGGATTGACAATGCTTTCTCTTTTTAAAGGAAAGCAAATATGTGATAATGTTAAGATTTGAAAAAGCTGAGTTATGGATGGATGTGTGTTCCTATATGAGTTTCTTGATTATGTGCATGAACAACTTCACAGTTTTTCAAATGTCATTGTTAAAACTTCATATTCCATTGTGCTGGTCATTTGAACTTTTTCACTTATTTTATTGAAATCTTATAGAAAACAACATGCAGAGATAATTTTGGAAGTAGAAGGGAAGAGAACACACACAAAGTGGGGAGATGAGAGATACAAGTTACAGTTAGCAGAACAGGAAATGAAGATTCATATATTAAGAAAACTACTAAAGAGGAACTCAAGTAAGTAGTTGCCTAAAATTACAATAAAGGAACTAAAAATAATGAGAACATCCATATTGGGAGGGAGGAGGGTATAAGTGAACTAAGTTCTCATCTATCAGAATAGGAAGGAAGTCCACAGATAAAGCCTGTCTGTCTGATAAATAAAGAAGTGGTGATATGACTGTATTATTTAGAGATAGGGAAGTAACCACCCAGAAGAATTTTTTAAACTGTGGCTGTTAAAAAGTCATACTTGGTCAAGGGTTTGAGTGGAAAGCAGAGGGGTGGGTTGGGGGTGGGATGGAGCAGCAAAGCTTCTTACTTTTTACAGTAAGCTTTTCAGCATTGTTGACTTTTTTGTAAATATGTATGTGTACTGCTTTGGTTAAAAAATTTTGTTGAAGCTAACACAATAGTAAAACAAACCATCAGACCCCAGAAAATGTTCTTCTCTTCAATAATCTGACCAAGTGCCTATTCACTTCTTCTTCTTCTTTTTTTTTTTTTTGATATGGAGTTTCGCTCTTTTTGCCCAGGCTGGAGTACAATGGCTCAGTCTCAGCTCACTGCAACCTCCACCTCCCCAGTTCAAGAGATTCTCCTGCCTCAGCTTCCTGAGTAGATGGAGTTACAGGTGCCTGCCACCATGCCCAGCCGAATTTTTGTATTTTTAGTAGAGATGGGGTTTCACCATGTTAGCCAGGCTGGTCTCAAACTCCTGATCTCAGGTGATCCACCTGCCTTGGCTTCCCAAAGTACTAGGATTACAGGTGTAAGCCACCGCGCCTGGCCCTATCTACTTCTTTTTTTTTTTTTTAAGTGAAAGCCAGTTTATTAATCAAGTAAAGGAATCAAAGAATCCCTAGTCACTTCTTGACCTGTGTTGCATACTTGCTAATAAATTATGCATATTTTCATCTTTTAATTGGTATCCTGAATGATCCTTTTACTTTTTGTTTTTCTTCATTTTATTTTTTGCCCTCTGCAAACATTTTAAAAGTGATTTTTCTATACAAAACTTTGAAGACTATTCACTTATGGAAAGCGTGTTTCTGACAGTTAAATGAAACAAAGAAGGCTTCTACAATTCAGCTGGGTTTAAAACATGCCTATGACAAATAGAGACAGAAAGTAGATTTGGGCTGAGGGGCAGGGATGAACAGTAACTGCTAATGGGTTGCCATTGTATTTATTTTAGACAGAGTCTTGCTCTGTCACCTAGGCTGGAGTGCAAGGGCATGATCTCAGCTCACTGCAATCTCCCCTTCCTAGATATAAGCAATTCTCCTGCCTCAGCCTCCTGAGTAGCTGGGATTACAGGCATGCGCCACCATGCCCAGCTAATTTTTGTATTTTTAGTAGAGATGGGGTTTCACCATGCTGATCAGGCTGGTCTTAAACTCCTGACCTCGTGATCCATCTGCCTTGGCCTCCCAAAGTGCTGGGATTACAGGTGTGAGCCACCGTGCCTTGCCAGGAATTATTTTAAAGTAACATCATCAGCCTGGATGTGTGGTACCATCTTCATGCATCCAAGTTTTCCTCTTAATTCCATAACATTTTTTATTTTCTCTTGCACTCTAATACACATAATTGTTCATACTTTAATCTGTTTTGTTTATAGTTTTGCCTTTGGTGTTACTCTTTGAAAAAAAATTTTTTTTGAGGCAGGATCTCTTTCTGTTGCCCAGGTTAGAGTGCAGTGAAGCATTCATGGCCCACTGCAGCCTCTGCCTCCTGGACTCAAGGAATCCTCCTACCTCAGCCTCCCAAGTAGCTGGGACCACAAGTGTGTACCACCATACCCAATTAATTTTTTTTTCATAGAGATAGGGTCTCACTATGTTGCCCAGGCTGGTCTCCAACTCCTAGGCTCAAGTGATCTACCTACCTCGGCCTCCCAAAGTGCTGGGTATGACCAGGTGTGCACCACCATGCCTGGCCTGGCATTACTCTTATAAAGAGTTCACCATGGTAAGGTTATAAAAACATTTCTATGAATTTGTGAATTTTTTTTTTTTTGAGACAGAGTCTCGCTGTATCATGCAGGCTGCAGTGCAGTGGTGTGATCTCAGCTTACTGCAACTTCCACCTCCTGGGTTCAAGTGATTCTCATGCCTCAGCCTCCGGAGTAGTAGTTGGGATTACAGGCGTGTGCCTGGCTAATTTTTATATTTTTAGAAGAGATGGGGTTTTGCTGTGTTTGCCGGACTGGCCTACAACTCCTGGCCTCAAGAAATCCACCTACCTCAGCCTCCAAGGTGCGGGGATTACAGGCATGAGCTACCATGCCCTACCATACTTTGCATTTTTATTAAAAAATCTTCAAGTTCTTCATCTGTCTGGAATTTAGCTTTGTATATGGTTTGAGAGGAAATTAATATTATTTATCCTAATCAATGGCCAGATGTCATAAGCCAATTTATTTTATAGTATATACTGATTTTGCTTAAAATGCTAAATACAGGCAGGGCACGGTGGCTCACACCTGTAATCTCAGCACTCTGGCAGGCTGAGGCAGGTGGATCACCTGAGGTCAGGAGTTCAAGAGCAGCCTGGCCAACTTGGTGAAATCCTGTCTCTCTCTATAAAAAAAATTATTAAATATATGTGTGTGTGTGCGTATACAAAGTTTATCTCTAAATTTTTAAATTTTTAATATATTCCTTTGACTGTTCCTAAACCAGTACCATGCTGTTAGGTTTTATGTCTAGGAGAACAAATTACATCTCCTTGCAGTATCTTTTAAAAAACAAAAATTTCACAAATAAATAAATAAAACTTGCATCCAAGTATGCTAAATGATTTGTTCATATATCATTTAGAGATATAATTCAGAGAATAATCCCAGTCTTCAGAGTTCAGTTATTTATTCATTCTATTTAACAGATTTTTATTGAGCATCTACTATATGCCGAAGGCTGTTTCAACTTCTAAGGATCCAGCAGTGAAAGAAAAACAAAAATCTATGCCTTCATGGAGCAAACATGTACTCAACATTCATTCTTCTTCTTTTTTTTTTTTTTTGGAAATGGAGTTTTGCTGTTGTTGCCCAGGCTGGAGTGCAGAGACATGATCTTGGCTCACTGCAACCTTTGCCTCCTGGGTTCAAACAGTTCTCCTGCCTCAGCCTCCTGAGTAGCTGAGATAATAGGCACCCACCACCACGCCCAGCTAAATTTTTGTATTTTTAGTAGAGAAGAGGTTTTACCTTGTTGGTCAGGCTGGTCTTGAACTCCTGACCTCAGGTGATCCACCTGCCTCGGGCTCCTAAAGTATTGGGATTACAGGCGTGAGCCACCGCGCCCAGCCTATTCATTTTTATTTATTTATTTATTTATTTATGTATTTTAAAGATGAGGTTTCACCATGATGGCTAGGCTGGTCTTGAACTCCTGACCTCAGGTGATCCACCCACCTCGGCCTCCCAAAGTGCTAGGATTACAGGCGTGAGCCACCGCGCCCAGCCACCTATTCATTTTTAAATAGATACATCTCTTATAAAATTTCCAGTTTTTGAGAAATATATTATAGTTATTAATTTAGCATAATTAGAATAGTTGAAATCTTACACTTCATGTCTCACAGCTTATTTTTCTTACACATACATTTTTTATTTTTTAATTAATTATTTATTTATTCATTTTGAGATGGAGTCTTACGCCCTTGCTCAGGCTGGAGTGCAGTGGTGAAATCTCAGCTCACCGAAACCTCCACCTCCTGGGTTCAACAAATTCACCTGCCTCAGTCTCCTGAGTAGCTGGGACTACAAGCTATCACACCCAGCTAAGTTTTTTTTTTTGAGACAGAGTCTCACTCTGTTGCCAGGCTGCAATGCAGTGGCAGGATCTTGGCTCACTGCAACCTCTGCCTCCTGAGTAGCTGAGCACTTCTAACCTCAAGCAATCAGCCCACCTCGGCCTCCCAAAGTGCTGGGATTACAGGCGTCAGCCACCAAGGCTGGTTGCTAATTTTTGTATCTTTAATAGAGAGGGGGCTTCGCCATGTTGGCCAGGCTGGTCTTCAACTCCTGACCTCAGGTTATCTACTCCCAGCCTTCCAAAGTGCTGGGATTACAGGCATGAGCCACTGTGCCTGTCCACATTTATTTTAAAACTCTACAGTTTCATTTTTCTTTTTTTTAGGCAAAGTAATCTCTTCTCTACATCTTAAAACCCTTTTGTAAGAGAATTTCTTGTAAAGAGCATAAGACTTTATGACGAAAATTGGGAAAATTGAGGTCACTATTAAACTAGAAAGAATACGTATTTTCCTTTACCATTTGTTCAAATAGGACAATACATCTGGCACATATTATGTATCTAAAATTAGTTCTTAATTCTCATTCACCACTTCTTGCTTTGGGTGAACTTTCTAGAACTTCTCTTTTATGAAATTTCAGCAAGACACATAGTTATTTTATAACACATGATATTTATGATGTCTCTTTTCCCTGTTAGTTTTGGTTGCTACATTTCTTGTTTTATGACTTAAAGTAGTTTACGTCCACTGTCTACTCCCAAAATGATCCCAAGGGAACTGAGTAACTTGAGAGAAGTTAAATATAATTACATGTTTGAACTCCAGAGTTATACAGATCTGCTTCAGACCTAGCTCTCCCACAGAAGATGTGACTTGGACAAGCAAGGTAACCTCTCTAAGTTAGGTTTCTTCATCCATAAATTGATAAGAATAATATGTACCTGCCTCATAGGATTGTTGAGAAAATTAAGTAAGGTACAGTATGTAAAATGAATATCTCAGTGCTTGGCACATAATACGTGTTAAGTATGTGTTAGCCAGTGTTATTATTGAAATGTTTGCTAAGACCATTTCACTACAAAGAACAGTGGTTCATCTGGGTGATGGGAGTAGGGGTATTAAGAGGGCATTTAGGGAAATGAGGACTTTAAGAACCTTCTGGCATATCAAAAAATGCTGTTGAGCTGGGCCTCTGGAAGGAACTAGAAGCATCCAGTGGAAGAGTCACCGATCTGAGTCATCTTCTTGCTGCCTTGGCAAGTTCAGGGATCCCATAAATGCAGTGACTCAGCATCCCTCCGTCTGTATTGCTACCATCGCTATTTCTACTAATTTTTCAACTCTCCTATAAATACCTTTTGATTTTGGCTTACCTATGGCTTCTACTTGTTTATAACTGCTCACTCATCCTTTACAATAACTCAAAACTTCAACTTATTCACAATTGTCTGTTCTACATGAAATTTCTAGCCAATAATGTCTATTTGACTCAATAGCATCCCTATTGAAACAGAAGTTCTATGCTAAATCTCCTTCTGGGCCATAAACCCATAGAAAAATCGATGACCTGGATCATGAGAACATTCCTGATTCCAGTCAGTTGAGCTGGGAGAACTGGGGGCTGAGGGCTTCTGGAAAGGGATAGAGAATGTGGCATAGAACATGGCTATCTTCTTAGTAGAAACTTCAGGGTGGCTGTGTAGTGACTGGCTTGTCCGTAAACTACACTTTGGTAAATTATATCTCATCTATTCAACATAGCTGAAAAGAAATGTCTCGCTCCTCCTCCGTTTATAGTTACTTTATTACTTTGTTTGGTTTTAAAGGGCAATAATCTAACTTGAACTAACTTAGACAAAAAGAGGAATTTATTGGCTCAGAGGATCCAGGAAAGGTTTAAAAAGTTGATGTCCAAGTCTAGTCTTCCCATATAACTTTGTTTCTTATTTGAAAATTAAACCCTATTTCCTCTTTTCTGATCCCTATAAACTGTGACTCCAAGCTTGAATCATCGAATGCTATCTCAGTGACCTGTTTCTGGCTTACATAACACTTGGCCCATATGTGTATGATTTGTTTTTAGCTCCTCCAGGTTTCCTTCAAACTCCTTTTACTCCCTCACATTCTTCATGTTTTACTTTCTCTAATCTTGGGATTTGTTACTTTCCCTTCCTGTATTCTGTCTCCAGTAGCTTAGGTATCTCCCTAATGCTTCTCATTTCCTTTTAGTTTCATTTCATTGAGTTCCCTTTTCTGCATCTTCCTTGCCTCTTTCTCATTGAGCTCATGAACTTATCTCCACTATCTCAAGACAAAGGTATCTCTGTTGGAGTAAGTAATCTTGATTTTCTTTCCCCAGCGAAAGTTCATCTTGGCGATCCCTGGTCTACATTTTCTTATCCACTTATTGCTGTCTTCATTATTTCCTGAAATTCATCTTCTTGATTTTATCCAATCTCGTGTATTGCTCCCTTTATCCCCTCTTTCTCTTATAGAGTCAGTTAATTCCCTGTATTCAAAAGAGTAAATGTTACCAGATATTTCCTGTATTGCTTTGCTAGGGCTGCTATAAGAGAGTACCAGAGACTGGAGGGCTTAAACAACAGAAGTTGTTCTCACAATTCTGAAGGCTAGAATCCAAGGCCAATGTGTCCACAATGCTGGTCTCTTTTGAGGCCTCTCTTTGGCTTGTACATGCCCATCTTCTTCCTGTATCCTCTCAGGGTCTCTCCTCTCTGTGTGTCTGTCTCAAGTAGGGCTTTTCATGAGGACACCAGTCATAGTAAATGGGGTCCACCCTAATTACCTCATTTTAACCTAATTATCCCTTTATAGACTCTGCCTTTTTTTGTGCTGCTATAACAGAATACCACAGACTTGATAATTTGTTAAAAAAGAAAGAAAAAAAGAAAGAAATTGATTAGCAGCCTGGAGACTGGGCCAAGATCAAGGCATAGGCAGTTTCATTTTCTGGTAAGGGTCCTCTGGCTCTGCTTCCAAGATGGTTTCTTGAATGCCATGACCTCCAGAGGGGAAGAATGCTGTGTCCTCCTCATATGGCAGAAGGCAGAAGGACAAAAAGGGACAAACTCCTTTCATCAAGCCCTTTTGCAAGGACACCTAACTCCATTCATAAGGAAGGAGCCCTCATGGCCAACGTGCCTCTTAAAAGCCCCACCTCTTATTACTATAGCACCGGCAACCCTTAAATTTTGGAAGGGGCACATTTAAACCATAGCAGATTTTATCTCAAAATATACAAAATACAGTCACATTTGGCATACTAGGGGTTAGGACTTCCATATCTAAATGGGGGGTGGGCAATATTCAGCCCATAGCATTGCCTATGCTTTTAAATCCAGATCAAATTTTTTTTTCTTACCACACACAAAGGCACACAGCTACAATCCCAGCTACTTAGGAGTCTGAGGCAGGAGGATTGCTTGAGCCCAGGAGTTTACCTCCAGCATGAGCAACATAGTGAGACTGTGTCTCTTTAAAAAAAAACATATTAATGGCCGGGCACGGTGCCACATGCCTGTAATCCCAGCACTTTCCGAGGCCGAGGCGGGCAGATCACGAGGTCAGGAGATTGAGACCATCCTGGCCAACATGGTGAAACCCCGTCTCTACTGAAAAATACAAAAATTAGCTGGATGTAGTGGCACGCAACTATAGTCCCAGCTACTTGGGAGGCTGAGGCAGGAGAATTGCTTGAACCCAGGAGGCAGAGGTTGCAGTGAACCGAGATCGCACCACTGCACTCCAGCCTGGCACCTGGCAACAGAGCGAGATTGTCTGAAAAAAAAAAAAAAAGATTTTTTTTTAAAATTTATTTTCTTCTTCTCTAGGAAGTTTCCTGATCCAAAGATCCCACAGTGATTTCATCCTTATAGAACTTGTATCAAAGTTATTATTCTTATCATTAATTGATAATCAGCCTGTTGTTCTGCCATATTAACTTACTGTGTGTAATTTGTGTTGTTAATTTCTTATATCTTATATTATCTACCAAATAAGATGAGATAAAGATAAACCATACCTTCCACTTTCTGAATCTCCATAGTATGTGATATAGCACTTTGAATGTTGTATGTCCTCAATGGATAAGTTTAATAATTTAGTCAGCTGGGCATAATGGCTCATGCCTGTAATCCCAGCACTTTGGGAGGCCAAGGTGGGTGGATCATGAGGTCAGGAGATTGAGACCAGCCTGGCTAACATGTTGAAACCCTGTCTCTAATAAAAATACAAAAATTATCTGGGCATGACGGCGCCTGCCTGTAATCCCAGCTACTTAGAAGGCTGAGGCTGGAGAATCACTTGAACTCGGGAGGCAGAGGTTGCAGTGAGCCCAGATCACACCACTGCACTCCAGCCTGGTGACAGAGCTAGACTTCATCTCAAAAAAAATAAAAAATAAAAATAATTTAGTCAATGTTATACCATTTCAGATTCTCCTAAGTTCAAACCATCTAAAAGATGTCCACCCATTAGTTGTTTTCAGTCAATTCCTGAAAAATGTGTTCTTTTTGAAAAGGGTCCTATTCAGTCAGATTAACAAGAATTCAGTTCGGTTAAATCAGAGCAGTTGTGGAACATGTTTCAGCTTGACCCTATTTAGGTCAAAACCAGCAGAAATTAGTGGTAAGGCTTCAATGGGGTCAGTTCAGGAAGAGGGTGTTAGTAACATAATGGTCAGAGGGAAGGTAATGGAGTCTATTCAGTTGGCAAGAGGAATTTTGAGCACAGGACTCCCCCGAGCTGCAACTAAGGCAGAGGGACACTGCAGATCCTACCCAAGTCTGGGACAGAGGAAGAAGCATCCGCTCAGAGGACAGCGCCCCGGGTGAGTCTGAGGGAGGAAGCCTCAGCTCAGAGGACAGCGCCCCGGGTGAGTCTGAGGGGGGAAGCATCCGCTCAGAAGACAGCGCCCAGAGTGAGTCTGAGGGAGGAAGCGTGTGCTCAGAGGACAGCGCCCCAGGTGAGTCTGAGATGGGGAAGCGTGTGCTCAGAGGACAGCGTCCCGGGTGAGTCTGAGGGGGGAAGCGTCTGCTCGGAGGACAGCGCCCTACCTGAGTCTGAGGGAGGAAGCGTCTGCTCGGAGGACAGCGCCCTGAGTCTGAGAGAGAAACGCTGCCTCATTACTCAGCGGGTACGGGAGCCCTTTTTACTGACTGCTGCATTGTCAGGATCCACAGTTGATCTGTGGACAAGATTTTATCTTCCTACCTGGAGAAAAACCCTCCTGACCCAACGAGCGTGGCCTTGCAGAGGTCCTCAGTTTCCACTTCACCAGACTGCTTCCACCACTTGTGCCTCAATCCCCTACCTCTGGGTCTTGAAACATCTCTGCAATATTCCTAAATGGTTCTCAAAGAACACGGGGCTTGTAGCCACAGGCGCATCACCAACCATGCCCTCTCACAAAGCAGCACGTAACTGCCTCTCTCTCAACGGGACCCTTGCCCCTCATCGCCTTCCTTTCTCAAAGGTCGTCATCCAAAATCCTGTCTACTCTCAAGGCTTAGTAAGTATTGTGGGGCACAACACTTAATAACACACTACTGTTTGTGGGGCGCACAGGTATCTAACTTCAGAAACATTTTTCTTTGCAACAATTCACTGAAGTGTAGTACATTCCTTTTCTATTGCGGCATGACAGATTATTACAAACAAATGTGTTCTCTCACAGTTTCTGTGGGGTCAGGAGTGCAGGTGTGGGTTACCTGGGTCCTCTGCTCTGGGTCTCACCAGCTCAGACATGGAGTTGTTAGCTGGGGCCATGACCTCATCTGAGGCTGAGGGTCCTCTTCCCGGTGCACTGGTAGTTGGCACGGTTCATTTCCTCTCCGTACGTTGATTGCTATTGTCTGAATGTGTGCATCCCCCCCCAAATGTGTATGTTGAAACTCTTAACTCCCAAGGCGATGTTATTAAAAGGCGGGGCTTTTGGGAGGTGAGTAGGTCATGAGGGCAGGCCCTCGTGAATGGGATTAGTGCCCTTATAAAAGAGTTCACGGAGAGTGTGTTTGTCCTTTTTGCCCTTTTGCAAAGAGAAGGGACCATCTATGAAGAGTGAGTTCTCACCAATCACTGAATTAGCAGGCACCTTGATCTTCGCTGTCACAACCTCCAGAACTGTGAGAAATAGATTTCTGTTGTTTACAGATTGCCCAGACTAATGTATTTTGTCATAACAGCGCAATCAGACAAAGACAATGACCAAGGTCATTGCTAACTCTTGCTAATTCTCAGTCAGGGACTGCTTTCAACTCCAAGAGGTCACCCTCAGTTTCTTATCAAGTGGCACCTGTACCTATCCATACCTCCTCTCAAGGACTCTTTGATTTATTCTATGCCAGGAGAGTCTCCCTGAGGTTTCACCTTCAAGAAAGTTACCTCTTTATTTATTTATTTATTTTTTGAAACAGAGTCTCACTTTGTTGCCCACGCTGGAGTGTAGTAGCACAATCACAGCTCACTGCTGCCTTGACCTCCCAGGCTCAAGCAATCCTCCCACCTCAGCCTCTTCGTAGTTGGGACTAGAGGCACACACTGCCACATCCTGCTAATTTTTAAATATTTATATTTTTTTTTTTTGTAGAGTTGGAGTCTCTCCATTTTGCCCAGGCTGGTCTTGAACTCCCAGGCTCAAGCAATCCTCCTGCGCTGGCCTCCTAAAGTGCTGGGATTATAGGTGTGAGCCACCATGCCTGGCCAAAAGTTATCTTCTAAAAGTTAGGCTCACCTAGGATTATCTCTCTTTTGATTAACCCTAGCATAACTAATCAATAATCTAATTGTCCTACTTCCATCTGTCAAAGTTCACCATAATTCTCACAACCGTCATGATTAATCATGGCTTTTGATTAACCATGGCTGATGTTGACCACAACTAACCCTCATGGCTCCCAGGTATTCCAAACCATCTGTCTATTAAATACATGCAAGACACACTGCGTATCAAAAACTAATATTCTGTGTTTACACTGGAAATATATTGACTGCTTTGTGTGACTGGCCAATGGTGTCAAAAAGCCTAAAGAATATTTTATCCCCAGGAAAGCCTAAACACAATTAGAAACAGAAAACTGAAAGCTTCGCTTGTTTCCACCTTCTCCAAAGGCTACAATAAATATTATGTCCTTAGACCAAGAGATAAACTGTATCGGAAAACCAAAGGGTGTTTTGGGGATTGAGTCAACAACAGAGTAGCGTCATTGTGATCCCATACTCCAGGCCAGGCTGAAAGTATCCAGGCCAGTGGTCTGAGAGAAGCTTTCCTTTCTAATGCAGACGATCTCAAACTTGAGTCCATCCGATCACCCTGGGGCTTGTGTTGCTAAGCCTGTTCTCCAGAGTTTCTATTCAGTAGTTCTAGGGTTGGAGTCTAAGAACTGCTTTCCTAACAAGTTCTCAGGTGATGCTGTTACTGCTGGGGCTGAACCACATTGAGAACAACTGTTCAGGAGGGAAGAACCAATGGACAAAAAGTACAGGAAAGCTAGGTTTAGCTCAAGATTTGGTGGAGTCTTTCTTTAAAGCAATTACTATTCTTCAACAGCAGAATAGGTTCTTTCAAAAAAACAGTTTTCTGTTATTGGAAATAAGCAGAACTGAATAATTGCTCAGTTGGGGGGTAGTATAAAAAGTGATTGCTACAATAAACAGTAACATCTTGAGTACAAGAAGCTGGGATTGATCTGAGAAGATTCATGCAACAGAGGCACATGGAATTCTACCGGGACATACCATCGGGAAGAGAAGTGTAGATGCTGCATCCAATAGCCTTGACATTACCTAGGAGGGGATTTTAAATTTCACCAATGATAGATGTGAAGTTAAAGTGGTAATTAGGAAGCAATGATTAGACTGGGGCCAGGAATAACCAGAACTGTATCATTCTAGAAAGGATTATGTGGTTCATAACTGAAGGGTGAGTAGAAATAAAAAATCAGAGCAGAAGGAAAGAAAGCAAGGCATTCCAGGATGGTAATCCACAAGTGCTGGGTGTCTCATGCAGTGTCCCTATGGCACAAGTCTGGTCAGTTGTCCCTAAATTGAAAGGGTGGGTGGAGGATGAGGCGGCAAAGAAGGATCCCTAAAGGAGATGAATTAAGCAAAACAACAAGTTGTACTAGAATTGCTTCTCAAACCTTGTTGATCATCAGAGTCACCAAAGGGTAGCTTTTTAACAACTACTGATCTCTGAATCCCATTGAATTCAGGATTAGCAATGGAGGGTCACAAGCAGCAGGAGGAAGATGGGAATCTAATTCCCGGGCACTGCCCAGTTTGTAATTCACTGGCCCTGATGATCTTTATCAACTATGCTTGGTAGTTACACCTAAAGCTGTTTGGCAATAGAAGACTTGGGCCTTTGGGGTATTTCATATAAGCAATTCCTTCCAGTCCTCTTGATAAAAACGAAATAATCTTTCTGGGTAGGCCACTTCAAATGAACCAAAGCACATCCACTTCTACATTTGTTTTCTCTATATTGATCTACAATGTAGTAATTTTATTATATTTTCATTTTATTTTCTTTTTATTTTCTTTATTATATTTCATTTAAAAACTTTAAAAGACTTCTGCTTTTATAACAAATGGTTTAAAAAACCATCAGATAGTTGTAGAAGGAGAGCCAGGCTTTGAAGACAATTGTAGAAGGAGGGCCAGAATTTGAATCCCAGCACTACCACTTAACTTACATTAACCTTAGGTGAGTTATGTGATTTTTCTGAGTCTCACTTTCCTTATCAGTATATTATGGGAAATGATGCCAACCTTGGAAGTGGTTATGCTCAGCTTTGAGGTCATTGTTGTATTCCCAGTTCCTGGTACTTGGTAGTTGCTCACAGCACTTTTGCTGAATGAGCTAATAGCTTATCTGTAAACTGTCTAATACAGCCCCTGCTTAAGAAAAGGCTGTTAGTGTTATTACTACTGCAAGCTTTCCTTTTCCTGTTCTTTGTTGTTGTTGTTGTTCATCATGCTTAAATACTACATAGGCTTATACTTCAAATTTCCGAAAAAGATGCACTGGGGAGGGGCAGGGTAGAGTTGAGAGCTGGTCAAAGGGGACTTCATTTTAACCTATAAATTTTATAATTTTTTCAAGGAAAATATATTTGTATATTATTCAATTAGAAAAAAGCAGAAAAATTGTAAAATTAAGCTAAAAAGCCTCCCTTATATCAACCCATGAAAGCTCTGCTTAGGAGTTCATTTTTGATTTTTCACTTATAATTCTCCCCCCAACACACGCAAATACACATACCCATAATAGATAGTATGCTTTCCATCTAATTAACATATTTTCCTTCCATTGTACAAGCTGCCCTGGATTGCATAAACTGTTTCTGCTAGAGAAATAGATACATCTCTTCTTTTTCAGCAGCTGCCTCACCCTTTCTCATCTAAACCCTTCATCTTATCATGTTCAGAACCATTTGGATTAATTTATTTGAGCCTCTTATCTTATCTGATTGTGAAAGTCTCTGGTTACCTCACATCTCTTTTTCTCAGCAGTGCACATGCCAAGTTGAATGCAGCCTGGGCACAGAGTGGCCTCTTAACCATTTGCTGCCCAAACTCCCTTTTTGACAGCTGCCAATCCAAAATTCTCTGTCGGGCTGTCAGGACCCTTTGGAATGGGCCCTCACTTGACTTAGTACTTTCTTGCACCCAGAATTACACTCCTCACCTCCTCTGGTGAATGATACACTTTTCGTGAGTGGAGCCTAAGGCTTTAAACTGCGTATGTCTCTTTTGCCCAACAGTCCCCCTTGGTCATATTGGAAAGCCTTCTACTGCATGAATGAAACTGGAGTTTTGATCTTGTATTTAAAAAAATCAATTTAGTCTCTACTTTTTGTCTCTGATAAATAGAAGTTGTGACCAAGAAGCAATCTGTAAGTTTTTGAAACAAGTAAATGGTCTACTATTTTTCAAGGTTATCTCTAACCTCTGATAAAATTTTTTAAATGTTAAAGTTTTAGCCTTTTTTGGCCATATACTTAAACCTGTACTGAATTCTGCCCTGGGACACCCTTTGTTGTTTTCCCTCTATTAATATGGCTGAAGACATCTTTAACTTCTCCACTGGCTGTAGCAGAATATATTGATTTGATAGTTTATTTTCAATGACAACTAGATCCTTTGTTGGAAATATATTACTGGAGAAATTTCAATATCTTATCAAGAGATTTTGTTCGTTTTGTTTTTTGGAATGTGGGGGGTATTACTTAGTAAAGGCCATTGCCTTTGGAATTATGCCTGGATTTGAATCTTGGATTTGCCATTTACTAGTTTTGGGGCTTTGGAGTACTTATTTTACTTTTCTAAGCCTCATTTTCTCATCTTTAAAATTAGGATAAAAAAGAAAAAACTGTCTTTATATGACTATTATAAGGATTGAATGAGAAAATGATATTGAGGACAGACCACAAAACAAAAATGAGACATTCTCTTCCTGCTTTTACTATATATACATACATCTCTGTGCGTGTGTATTCTTTTACTATCTCTGTATGTTTCACTATGCAAACCATGGTGATATATGTGATAAAGCAGTACTTGTAAGAAGTTCCTATGAAGCTATAGTTACATATTTAACAAAGGAGGACTACACATAATTAGAATATCAAGTTACAAAACTTTTTACTTCAGATCAGTGGTTGTCAGGCTGCTTTCAGACAGGACACACCTGAAGAATGGTGATTCAGAAGGACACGCTCCCTTAGTAAGCCTGGTTTCTGGTGTGTCAACACATGCCCTATTATTCTCACTCACCAGGACTGAAAGTGAGTAAGTGTAGTGTTAGGATAGCAATAGCTCTGAAATCAATCTTTAAAAAAAAAAATTACATTATTAGCAAATCTCATCACTTTCACTGCTACCAGGCACAAATGATTTGGCTGTTAAAAATGGTCAGAAAAAGGCCATAAACTAAAATGTCTGAAAGGCTAGGCTGATAAATTAGTGAAGTGAACTGAATGTGAGAACCCACAGGAAGCCATTAGAAAGACCTTGGTGCGCATAAGTACACGTACACACACACACACACACACACACACCCCTCTAAACATGTACATGCTCACCAGCTCCAGCAAATCAGAGGACCAGTAATGCCAGCTCCTCTAGCATTTCAAAAACAGCCAGAAATGTGGAATTTTATGTGAAATCTCTGAATTTTATTCAAACCATTTTAAAACAGTACAAGTCAAACACATTCACCATTTACAAGACATATGGGCCATTAGTCTGTAACTAAACTTTTTCAGACCAAATGTCTGATTCCATACTCTTGTCAGTGAAATCACTGAGCATGCAATGCAGAATATAATTTATAAATTATAAGCATGTACTCAAAATCGATAAAATTAAATATTAATAATGCATTTTTTTCTCTTAGGAAGAAAGCAAACATAAATATGCTGATGCTTTTGTAGTTCATAAGCATGATGATTAGGTGTTCATATTCAAGTGTGGGATATGCCATCCTCCAACCTTGTCATGATGTCAGCACTTTGCCCATCTGACATGAAAATAAATGGATAAACAGATGTTCTCACATTTCCCTTCGACACTCTCATGGATCCCTGTGAGTGTGCAGCACTGTGGAGACCACCACTTGGACCCTGAAAGCTGTAGGGATTGTATGGCAGGGGGACTTAAAGAACAAAAAGTCAGTTCCTTTCTCTTGCTCTTCTACTCCTGACTCTCAAGTTCCCAATTCCTCTCTCAAAATAGCCATTATAAGGAGTTGTGGTTTTTGTCCCTTTCTGTGTGTATTTTTTTTTTTTTTTTTTATTGTATTTTAGGTTTTGGGGTACATGTGAAGAACATGCAAGATTGTTGCATAGGTACACACGTGGCAGTGTGATTTGCTGCTTTCCTCCCCTTCACCTATATCTAGCTTTTCTTCCCATGCT